>PVJX010003995.1:0-100376 GCA_004027295.1 Dolichotis patagonum
ACAAATTTTTTTCTTTTTTATCAAAAATGAGATATTATAATACTCATTGACCATTTTCTGTTATTCGGTTCAGAAAGCCCTGGAATTCTTTCACTAAATGCATGGCTTTATACTATTGTGTTATGTTTGATATTATTGTAATTGAAACTATGCTCAACTATAGCAGAGTTAGAGATATGGCGTTAGATAATGTTGATGTACAGTTGACTTAATGTAAAGTACTGTGTTGCCTATGTTGTCCTCTTCTGATCTGGTCTGTACTACCCCCTTTTGTTTTATTCTCTTTTAAATAAAAAAAAAAAAGAATCAATCCCCAATTGACAAGCCAGTCTGCCTCTGTACTTCTTACTTGTTTATCCCATTTAAGCCCTAGACCAAGAGATCAGGGTCTGATATTTTGGGAATGATCCTGATCAGTGCCTATTGATATAAATTTGTCTTCAAATCCTGTGTGTCATTTTGGTGTTTCTGCTTGCCATTGATCTGGCGTGTGTCAGCTAGGAAGACCAACAATGCTGACTTCTTTGGTTACTGGTTGTAGCCCTCACACATGGAGCAAGAACTTCTCTGGGTCCTGATAAGAAGGCATGCTCTCAAGATATCTCAAGTCACCTCAGAGATCTGGAGGAGGATTCCTGGCTCTGTGCATAGCTCACATTGGACCCCAAAGGGAGGAGGATGCCATCTGTCTGTCTGTCTGCTTACCTGTCTGCCCACCTGCCTGCTTGCCTTCCTCCCTGATCCTGGTAAGACAGGGTCATCCCAGTTAGATTATCTGTCAGTTCTACTCAGTTGAAGCAGAAGGGAGTCTAAGCAACTTTCCTTAGTTAGGAGCATCCTCAAGTGCCTCCACGGGGAGTAACCTCCAAGTGCCTGCTAAATAAATGTGTGAATAAGTAAAACGAACAGCATAAGCCATAGGCTGCTCTGTCTGTGCACCAAGAGTGGAAAGCACTGATTGCAGTGGCTGATTTGGGCCCGTACCTGTGGTCCTGTGTTGATTGACATATGGCAAAGCACAGGCCTTGCACCCTCCTTATGTTACTCCTTAGTCCCCCCAAGAGGTGTGGCAAGTTAGGCATTTGAATTGTCTCTTTCTTTGAGGGGCACCCATCTTTTGTTGGGTCATTGCTCAAGGATACAAAATACACACTTAGGAAGTCAAAGACAGAAACTAATTTGTCAAAACCCACAGTCTCTGACTACAGGGAAAAAGGCTTCTGCAAAGTTAAAAATGAAACAACAACAACAAAAAAGACCCATTCTTTTGGGAAATTCCTCCTTGGTATCTTCGTCAGCCATCATGTTTGCTGCCAACACCTATAGCTTCACTTCCACTTCCAAATTCTCTACTTCTAGCCAATCAAACTGGTTCCATCTAGCCATTTCCTTTATTCAGCCCCGGAGACCCTCCCTCTGGAGCCTTCTGCTTCCTATCCTAGTCAGATGACATCATTTAATGCCTACCTAAGATAACTGTCAGGAATTCCATCTATGTTCCATATTTTAACTAAGTAAAAGTTATATTGTCAGCCCTGACAAATGGGTTGCCATGGCCTTTAAACAAAGCAATCCAGTCAAGGGCTTCTCAACGACAACAAGAAAGGGGGCAAAAAGCCCCTCAACCACTGTTACCCAAGAACCTGGATAAAAGGAAAATCCAATGTCCATAAAAAATCCAGCATAATAAACAATCATACCCTCTGGCTACAAGTTATAAGAACTATGGACACAAAAGATGCCCTCTCCATCTGCAAGACACAAAAAAAACCTAACTATCCAGGTGCATCTTTTTGTAGTCAGGGGTTGTACACAGAACAATTACAATCAGGACATGGAGTTTATAATATTATTTTTATGATGGTCACCCAGAGTTAACACAAGAAAATGCAGGAAGTCTATCCAAAACACTAAAGACATAGAATCTTTAGCCAAGGGCCTGAATCCCACAGCAATGTCCCATGAGTCCAGATTAAGACACAGAGCTCATGACAGTGCCTCCCAGGAGTCCAACTGGAGGTCTAGATCCCACAAGAAGGACTCATGCCAGTCTCTTTTACGGATCTGTGCTGGAAAGGCCCAGAGGTTAGCAGTGGAAACTAGAAAGTCTATGCCAGCGGGGTGAAGGAGCTGTGCTGGTAGGTTGAGGGTTCTGTGCTGGAGCAGAGAAGTCACATTCACAACAAAGACCAGGGCTGTCCTGAAAAGTACCACAGCCATCCTCAGCAACACAGAGGCCCTGAGCTCCTCTGACGACAAGCACGGTTGAGTACATGCCAAGAAGCCAGCGTGACGAGTTCATCCTGGAGACCAAGTGACACAAGTCTTCCTCTCTGGAGCCAGGAAGCAATGCGTGATGTGGAGACCAGAGCTTCTCCAGGAGAACCAAACATCTCAAACAGCAACATGTAGCAGGACCCACAACGCCTCAACACATTAGTGCCTCAATGCACTTCCTTCTCCTTCTCCACGTCTCCATTTATGCTGGCAACCTTCCTCAGGTGAACCATCTGTGCTCAGCAGCATGGTGATTCAGTTCTGCTGGCATTACATTGACCACCAATTTTTAATCCATAACAATCCACCCCTGGTCATCTTAATAACCACATGCATTTCCCTAAACTACAGACCTTAGTGGCACATTTGTAAAAATTAGCACATCTTGGTCTATTCAAATTTACATTAATACAACAATTACATGTATACAATTCTTTTTACACTTAATTCCTGCCCCAAAAGCAAAACATTTAAAGGGTGACTAAAGTTCAACATTTAAAACACAGTACTTAGATAAATTAACCTGGTTACAAACATAGAAACATTAAAACCACACTAAAAGAACAATTACAATCACAGTCCTGGCTTCCCATTAACTTTTATTGTGGCATGGCAAGACTGACATATAAGAATCTCCTGCAATTCTTGATTTTTCCATTGTCCTATTCTTCTAAACAACCATGTTCTCTGTTTCATCTTTGCAAGCTACCGTTCCAATGAAGTCTTCTTCTTGGCCAAATGTTTTAAATTACTCTACTGGCTGGTCAAATGTAACTGTGCTACCATCCCAACAGTAGACTGCACTGAAATTTTTCTGCCACCAGGTAATATCTCTAAATACAAGCAAAATGAAGACCAACTTTCAACTAATGACAATATACTACCTGGACTCCAGCAGCCATTGCAATCTTTCCCAACAGAAGCCTCCCGAGCTTCATCTTAATTGGCAGCATTTTTATCAGTACTCTCATTTTCCAGGTTCCATCTGGAGTCCCCAATACAGTCTATAGCATACAGGGGTTGTCTTTTGGCCAGTCACTCAAAAGCTTTCCAAATTAATTTCCAAGGCTCTTAAGTCACATGGCCAGGCAACATAACACAACAATAACCCCACTCTCCTGTTACCAATTTCTGTATTAGTCAGGATTTTACTAGAGAGAACAGATATAACACAAGACATACAGATGTAAAACAAATGACATGATTGGCTTAAGATGGTCAGCCACAGAGTTGAATGAGGAAGTGTGCAGAGGCTGGAGGCTGAAGGATTCAGTCCAAAGTCTGCAGTTCACCCTAGTGTCATGTGCAAGTCCATAGCAGCAGGCTGATGGGTCTGTGACAGAAGGCTGAAGGCTCTGAGATGAAAGGCTGAAGAGTCTGTGCTGGAAAGCTGAAGAATCTACACTGGAAGCCAGGAGACGAGGTCCAACCAAAGGGAAGACTGGAGCTTCTCCCAAGAATGGAATTCATTGGTCCTTCCTCCTTGCCTTTTATACCTCCAGGTGATGAGCCACCCTTGGCTGTGTCTTCTTCTACACCCTTGGGTGTAGAATTGCTAAACCCATTTAGTTAAGCTTCTAAATGTCTCAAGTTGACACAATCAATCAACTACTACACACCTCTACCTAAACCTCTCTTCACATTGTCAGGCCTTGATGAATTGAACAGACCAAGCTCTATCAAACTGAGCCCACAAAGGCCTGTGACCATTGCAAAAATTAGGGGCAAACCTGTAACTTTCCTGGTAAACAATAAATCAGAACTCTGCCTTCAAAAGTTTCCACTATCAACAAATAACCATCATCATGGCAACTGGACTCTTGCCTCTCACCCTTTCTTCCAGGCACAAACTTGAAGCCAGAGAGCACATCACACCAAACATAAATTCCTGCATAAGCCAGTCCCCATACCACTTCTGGGGAGAGGGGAACCTCTTCAAGTTAAAAGCAACTGTCTCCTTGGCAGCAAGCCAACCAACCTCCCTCTCATATAACCTTAATCTTTTAACTTTTAACAGTTCCCTGAAAGTAACATTATGCCTGTATCAGCCTAAAACAAATAACCATAATCCTGAAGTTCTAAAAACTCCCTTCCTAAAGGTATGGTCTAAAAACTCATGTCCAGGACCAGCCATCAACCATGCTGCCTCCCTGTGACCCCATTATCATGGGAAGCACAAATGGGCATCCAGCTACACATCAACTTGGTAAACTGTTAGCCACTTTTGGTAAGATCTTTGTGCTATTGACAATGCAGCCATCTCCTTGCGTTCTGTGGTTCCCAACCCATCCACCCTTTAAGGACTGTTATTCGATTGCACAAGGGTTTGGAAATACTCCTATTATTTTTGGTAAGGCCCTAGCAACATATTTGGCTTCAGGACAGCCTGTTTCCTGTCTCTGCCAGCTCTGTCATCACTCCCCCCGCCCTGAAAATTAAGACTTCTGAACTATAAAATGTCTATAAACTGTCAAACTGCTACAATACACCTCTCCTGCCTGTAAAGGCAGTTCAGAATCTACCAGCTGCCAATGTCGCTGCAATTGCCTGCTGTATACATTGCCTCAGTCTTCTGTCAACCATAGTCTGCTGACACACCTGCCTGGACCTAAAAAAAACCACCTTCTGGGCTGGGGGTTTAGTTCAGCAGCACAAGTGCCTGCCTGGCAAGTGTAAAATCACGAGTTTGAGCCCCAGTACCAAAAAATAAAAAATAAATTGGTTCCTGTCAGCTAGACTTTCTTCATCTTTAAATATAAAAGAAACCCACTTCTGGACTCAAAAGTTAACTAACATGGACTCAACCTTCCAAAGGTACCCTCTTTTAAAAAGCCCTTACAGCTAACCTTGCTAGTTTTCTAGCGCAGAATTTCACTGTACTTCTAATTCATAACACCAAAGCTGCCCATTAAAAACAAAACAAAACAAAACAAAACAAAAACCACACAAACACAGCAAAGGTCTGCTGCAATATCTGGCAAAAATGGTTATAAAAGAAAACAAAACAAAATCACTCCACAAATTTCTTAAGGCTTCTGTAAAATCTGGACCGTTAAATTCACATGAACAATGATGCTTACTCAAACTGTCAGCCCCTGCAAGTGCCCAGTGCCCTATCTGTACAAACTCTTGGATCCAGTTGCTAAGGGTAATTATTTAAAGCTGGGTGAGGGAGGTAGATTTCTGGAAGCTTTCCTCTCTGAGTATAAATAAGTTCACAGATTTACACATTTGTTTTCCTTTTTATAAACCACTTTCTCCTCTTAGAAAATTTCCAACTTGGAACCTTCAGTAAGTGAGATGTAAAATTAAGATAGACGTGTTCTGGATTTTTACCAAGTGGTTCATGTAAGTTCACAAGCCTCACTTGGTGCCAGATGGCTAAGAACAATTATCAAGCATTTCTTTAGACTTTGTTTTCAGAGAACTTTATGATAAGTGACTAATTTAGCTTCACATTTGCCTAGTAAGAAGCATGAGGGAAAATAATAGCCAGCCGTCTAAGATAAAATTATGTAATTCATAATGGTCTGTGGATTCTTAATAAATATTTAAAAGTAACTTTGCTGATGCTGTGACTATGAAACACAAGTTTTGAGAGGTTTAAGATCAGCAAACCTATAGTGGTAACAAAATCGGAATAAATTCTCAATCCTTTGTCCTGAGATCCAGGGAATCAATATTATGGTTTTGTTTTTGTTTGAGAACTGAGAACTAGAGCACTAGGCATATATATTCTTCCTCTTTTTAACAAACACATTCAAAGGATATCCTTTTTTTAAATTGTGGTTCAGAAGTCTTGTGTGTTCAGAAATGGGTTTTTTTGGGAGATTATTGAATTAATCTATTGATTCATAGATCAATGGGCTATTAGCAAGCAAGGCCTGGTTGGAAGAGACAGGTCGCTGGAAACCGGGACAGGAAAAGCACATTCTTGCACTTGTCACCTCCCTTCTTTCTCTGTTTTCTGCCTGTCATGGGGGTTTCGTTCACCAGACATTTTCTGCCATACCAATGTCTTCCTTGGAGCCTGCCAACTGAGGTGTGAGTATTCTAAAATTGAGCCAAAATAAACCTCTTCTCCTTTAATTCATGGGTGTCATGTATTTTGTCCCAATGATGGGAAAGCAACTAATACATTGTGCCTCTTTTCGCATTTAGAAAACTTAAATTAGGTGAATAAATTGATTACTTGTTTGCATGAATACTTAAGTGTGTGGTACAAGACGTTGAAGAGGCAAGTGACTTGTCCTTGCCTTAAAGTTAGGTGGCAGCTTTTATCTCTTTGTTGAGGTGGTTTCATTTCGTAGCCTGGACTTTTGTGAATATATATAAACTTCTTATCATCTTCCTCTTAATATGACTAAGTATATTTGTAAATCTAATTTAATCTCTTTGGTTTCTAAAGTGATTTCAATGAAGGCTTATTTACAATGCAATGGTTTTGCAATTATAGTGAAGTCTCAGCTTATGTGCATTTAATTTATGTCAATTCAACTGTATGTGTATGACAAATAAAGAAAGAACTATTTAGAAAGTGCGGAGGATTCTGTCCTTTCTTCCACACCATGAGCACATGCCCTAGGAGACATGAATTCTGCTGTTTCTTTTTTTCTTTCTATCCAAATCCTTCACATCTTTTATAGGGTGAAGACTTCATCCAAGTGAAATTGTATTGTTCAAAAATACTTCCTTTTCACATGACATTGTCCCTAAGGATAAATCTTCACTCTTTCAACCAAAAAATTCTCTGCTACAAAACTGGAGCAGAGATATTTTTTCCTTGAATTTATTTATTCATTTAACAAGTACCTAAAGGGAATTTACTCTCTACAGTACTATTGCTCATACTTGGAATACAGTAAACATTGCAAAATTGTCTGGCCTCACAGAAGTTACAGTGTGGGGCGTTTTGAGATATAGAATGACAGTGCAACATGCTGAATGTCAAAGATATTTTCAGGAGAAATATCAGTTGTGTGTGATTTTTTTTACATGCTATTTTTTAAAAAGTTAATCCTCTCTGTATAGCCTCTCTGGAAGACAGTTTGGCTGTCTCTTCTAAAACTAAATATACTCTTGCATATGAAGTGCAATCACATTACTTGGTATTTATACAAGTGAATCAATGGCTCCTATTGATACAAAGCCTGCACCTGGATGTTTATAACAGCTTTATTCACAATTGCTCAAAGCTGGAAGCTACCAACATGCCTTCATTAAGATAGTGGATAAACTGTCAAACCCATACAGTGGACGTAGGGCCAAGAAGAAATGAGATATTAAGTTACGAAAATACATATAGGAAAACTAAATGTGTATTATTAAATGAAATAAAAGCCATTCTATAAGGCTACATACCATAAGATTCCAATAATATAACTTCCTCAAAAAGGCAAGGCTACAAAAACAATGCGATGGCCAGTAGTTGCCAGGGGTTTTGGGGGGAATATGCAGAGATGCATCGGGGATGCTTAGCAAACCATTTTTCCTGCAATTGTGTGTATTTATCTTTAAACATTTTAAAATCCATGGAAGGCTGAATAGCAAGGATGAACCCTAGTGTCAACTATGAATTCTGAGTGGTAATATGTAAAGGTTCATTGATTTAACAACTTTTTTACTCTGGTTTGGGTAAGCTTAGTGGGAGATGCTTTCCATTTAGGGAAAAGGGTGGAGCACAAAGGGTCAGTGAAATTTTTTGTACTTTCAACTTAATTTTGATATGACTTCAAACTACTAGAATAAACAGAGTGTGTGTATGTATAGTGTTTATAGACACATATGCATACAGACACAAACATTTATAACACACACACTGATAAATTTATAGGTAGTCCTTCACAGTGGCAACTCCTTTTGCATTCACATATTTGTCATACTCATTTTGTGATTTTATGTAACATGTAGGTTTTTAGCATGGCCAGAATCACAGAAGCATCTAGTAAGATGCCTTATTGTAGAGCTAGTCATGAAACATGGGGACCAGGTGTTGAGGACCACAGGTCTTGTCACTCATTTGACCCTGCCCAAAATCCTCTGTGATTTTGGATATTTTACTCCTGCCTATGAAATAAAAGTAGCATTCAAGTAGCTGATCTCTATGGCCTCATTCAGTTCTTTCATGAAATCATTTTTCCATGGGTAACTAAGATTTTTCCCTAATCATTGAGTGAGTGAAATACCTTCAATGTAATGAATTACAAGTTAATTTGTTCCTTTCAAAATGAAATTGTTTAAAATTCATTTTTACAATGTGTGACACTTTACTTTTAGAGATTATTTTGGGAAAAGATATTCACTAAAACCTACCAAATAGGAATAATAAAAATCATTTTATTTTCAATTTATATAATATTACATTTAAAAATTTTTACTACATTTTTAAAATTAAGGGAATTATATATTGAATACTTGTATGCTCACCATGTGAATTTAGTAAATCCTGATTTTCCAACCTTTGCTCTACAACTCTTTAAGTAATAAAACATAACCAACGTTTACAGCCTTATATGAAAAATGTTGTAAAAGCAATTTGTTCATTTCTGTTTGTAAATATGTCATACACTTATTAGGACAACTTTTTAAAGATTTGTTTTCAGTGGTTGAACCTAGACATGATCAATACTACTTTGATAAAATTCCTTTGTCATAAAGGTACTCTATGCACTTGTATCTGAAAAATAATTCTCCTTATTATAATTTTGTCAATGGAAAAATCAAAGCATATATTACAGTATAAGGATCAGGGTAGTCACATCATTTATACTCCCAAGCCAGCTTGAAATGTTACCAGCTCGCAGTACTTGTGTACATCACTCAGGCCCCTGGTAGCAAATTCCCACCCATGGCCCCACTTCTTGCTTAAAGATTTCAAATTTATCTTCAGAAGGTAAGACTACTTTTATAACAGTGACCTTATTATACCAACCATGTTAATAAGTCTTTAATATAACTAAATAGCTCATCACTTTTCAGATTACTGAGTGCATTTTTTGAAATTCTTATACATCAAGATCCAAATAAGTCCTATCCATTCAAATTGACTGACTATCATTTCTACAAAGTCTCTTTAATATTATTGCTTAGTTTCCTTGAAATTTATTTGCTTAGTTTATTATTTATTATTGCTTAGTTTATTATTTGCTTAGTTTATTATTTACTATTGCTTAGTTTCCTTGAAATTTATTTGCAGAAATTTATTTATAGCAAAATAGGGCTATTTTTCCTATAGATAGTCCCTCAGACTGCTGTGATTTCATTCCTGTGACATTGTGCATAGCATAGTTTTAGTTGCCCAAACATCCTATAAGATGTGTTTTAATGTCAGCAGTTCGTTCTACTTCAAGTGGCTTATTTTGATAAGACTTTTAGAAGACACGCACTTTCATCAGCAGGTCCAAGGTATCTTCTTTTTCTGTTGCAGTATTAGAATACATCAATGATTATCATGTAGACTTATCATATCATTTAGGGTATTAAAATATTGGTATTCAAATCTTATTTTGTCTTCATTTTTGGTGGAAGAACTTCTATAAGCAGAGATGTCATCAGTACTTGATTGTGGGTACAAGGAAAGGCAGGAAAATGCTTGTTCTTCTATGATTTGCTATTTTCAAAATAATGATTTGGTTTTTCAAAGATGAGCAGGGAGAGGTTTACTCCTTTTTTTCCCCTTAGTATCATTATGAACTCATAGATTTAAATATATCTGTAGTGTTTCAATCTGTTGCAGTTATTATTCTCATTTATGCTCTAATTTTCCCAATGTTAATTTGCATTTCCCCTGTTATAAGTATTGCTGAGCTCATAGGCTATTTGCATTTCTTTTTCTTTAAACTTCTTTGTGAGTCTTTTTTTTCCCTAGACACAAGAGTTTCTCTTTTCCATTTTCCTGATGACCTTTATCAATTAACAAGATAAACTCTTTACTCTTATGAAATAGAAATTTGTCGCTCACATGTGATAAATGGATAAATAACAAACCGAAGAAACATACTTATAAATTTAATTCCAAAATGAGTGCAGACTTCAGCAGCAAAGTGTATAACACAGTAATTAGAAGCCCAGAGGTAGGTTCAAGACTCTCTTGGGGTCTCATTCCCACTCTGCAATGAATGTGGTAGAAGTTGCTTTAATCCTTCTGCATCTTCACCTTCTCTTTTCACCTCATTAGTTTATTGGAAGAATTTCATGAGAAAATACAAGTTTGACACAGTTGTGGTAGTTTCAGGGTCAAGAAGTAATAATTTCTGAATCTCTTACTGATTACATAATGATAATAACCACATGTTTTCAGTAGCAGCTCAGGTATTGGGCTTCATTCCCTCTTCTGATCCCCAAATTCTCTGGTTGTCAGGGAATCGTGTCAGCATGTCAGTGTGGCCCGTCACTCCCTGTAGATCAACACTGCTGCTTGCCACCAACAGGCAGGAGTCTAGCTTTGGTCAGACATCAGTCAGTGAGGGGCATTCCAGGTAAGGGATTAACTTATGTGCGTGTTCAGATAATAGATCAATACAATAGCTCCGTATTATACTTTTACTCTGTGCCTTAAAGAAATAAACACGAAATTGATAGAGTTCATCCTCTCAAAGTCTTAATCTACGGATGATCCACAAACACATGGCATACTGTTATTGGCCTCTCGAGTTATATGCTTAGGTTCCTTTGCTTGCTACTGACCAAATCAAAGGAGGTAATACATTTTGATTTAAAAAAGGGGAACAAAGCTATTCAAAGATAGCTGTGAGGACTTGGGGGAGCCTATTCCTATAGCTAGGTGATGGCCATCTGTAGTTCAAGGTGGGCGGGAGCACAGAGATATTTCAGATTTCCACTCCTACTGCAATACTGTCAGCCGTCTTCATCTCCTTCTTTCCTTTCTTGTGAAGAGGAAATAGATTCCAGGCTGGCTGGTGTCAGCATCTCCATATTCTGTTACTTTTGGGGGTCTCAGGAGAGGGGGGAGTGTTAGTTACATGTTCAGCAGCAGGGCGTTTGAAGAAGCTGCTTATCCTTAAAAAAAAATAAATCTAACTTTGAAAGTTTCATTTCTGCCATTTTGCAGTGCCAGTTACAATATGCACCACTGTCTTTGTTTTTGTTTGTTTGTTTTGAGCTGGAGATTGAACCCAGGGACTTGTGGATGCTAGATTAGCTCTGTACTACTGAGCTGTACCTTCAGCCTTCTGGTAATCTTTCTATCCTCCTCAAGTCTTCAAAACAGATATTTGAGGTGTTGTTCCTGTTCAGTAATAAAACACATACCCAGGCATGCTACCGTTGTATTCATTCCAGGTCACATGAAGGAATCCTATTTAAACCTAGTGTTCACCTCTCTTGATATATATATGTCTCAGTTCAATAACATGTTGTGGAGTGGGTCTGCTGACTTTACTATACAAGGCCTAATAGTAAAACAAAAATAAAATCTCAACTATTATTTAGCAAATAGCGTCAGCAGCAAAGCATATTTAACTGCTTGCTGGACATTACTTTGTTTTGAAATGGATACAGAGAATCTATTGCTGTTGATGTGTTGAGGTTATTGTGATTTCCATCTTGCTGATGAAGCACCTGAGAGGTTAGATAACATCCCACTGGTCAAGAGTAACTGAGCCTAGAAACACACCCAAGCAAGCATCTGATCTCTTTAACCAATATTATGTTTGCATTTTAGGGTATCAAAGCAGACTTGTTCTCTAGTTGGCAGTCTCCTACAAAGGCAGGTTTGGTCAAACATCCTTCATTTGTGTGTACAGCAGTATAATATTGTGGGTGTGACTTTCACAAGTCACCATGAATAGAAAATCCGAGGCCAGTACTTTAAGAATAAAGTGATGATATTGGTCTTTGTTGATATTAATGATTCTGATTAGTTCCTTTCATGCCTAGGTGTCTAAAGATATGTTGAAAGGTGCTGCTCAACATTAGCCTGGAAATTTTGTCAGTGTCTAAGCAAGTGCTTCAATTATCTCTCTGCAGAGCAATTTAGGAGGACCTGGTGAAGTGAGCCATCATCTGGCAGCAGAGAAGGCCCAGTGACTGAGTGTGTGAGCTGCGTGTGCAGGGTGCCGCTCCTGCACTGTCTCTCGGTGTCTCCACGGTGCACTGGTACACAGCAATGTATGGTTCCTTATGGAGATGGGTGACTGATTCCCAGAGGCCTGAAAATGGAACATATTTAGGAAATTTATACACGGAATACACTTGCTAGGCTTGCTCTGACTTAGGCTAGGACTGAGGACTGCTTTTTCGGCAATAATCAGTCAGGGCAAAGGGCGGGTCTGTGTTTCTAGATTGCCAGCTAATGGCAGACTTTAAGAATCTGGGTTAGGTATAGATACTGGCGTCGAGTGTGGGTATCTGTGCTTCTGTGTAGACTCAATCTTAAAATTGCAGCCCGTTGCTATCATGACTTGTGAATCATCGCTGTTTGACCCACTTTATAAAGTTTACATGATAAACAGATTTCATTAACTAGAAAAGAAGACTACAGATCAGCAATTAGCTCAGGTGCCAGGAAATTTCCTAAAATCCCATTATAACCTGCAATAGCTTTTCTTCCAGAGCCCCTCTAATTTCACCATTCAGTTTAAAAGGCTAACCAGATAGGAAAATAAGGCATTGCTGCCCTGGTAGGCTCTCAGGCATCTAAAAATCAGTCGCTGTTTCTGTAATCCTTAAAATATCCAGCAACACAGGCTTTGTTTTGCTAGTTCAATTGTTTGCTGGCCAACCTAGAAATAAATAGAAAGTCAGGTAAAAGCAAAAGGGAACAGTTCTGGTTACAGATAAGCACTTATATCCTCAAAGTGTTTGATGTCTTGTGGGCTCAATACTGTTTCAAGAATGTTAGCTGGAAGAATATACAATTAGTATTTTACAACTGTACTGAGTGCCCATGGTGACGTGATGCTGGGTTCACTATCTCGGGTACTGAGGGAGCCACCATTCCCGTGCATGGCGTAACCTCTTCCACGGCTTTAGAAGAGAAGCCATTGCTGTCCTTTAGGTGCTTCCACTTTCCCACCAGAGACTGAGTTGACCAAATTTTTAGGTATAATTTTTGTAGACTGGATTTGTACTTTGGAGCTCACACTGTGACATTTCCAAGTGACTGAACTAGGTTTAATCTAAATTACACATAGGAGAGAAGCAACTGTAATTTTCAGCATGCTTTGTGATGACAAAAAACTGCAACATCGGTTCTGTGTTTGAATGCTGACAGCCTCTGCTTATGTGATTTGAAGCAAAATACTGAATATCTCCAAACCTCAACTTCCTTCTATGAGAATGAAAGTAATACTCATAGTGTGAAGCATTTCTGGCAGGGTAAATGTTGTTTATAGCTGTGTAGACCGTCGCCATGTGGCTGTGTGGTATACTTATGACCACATTTCTCCTTGAAAGGGCAATTTTTACAGAAGTGTTTCTCCAGTTCCCAGGACGAGCAAACACCTTGACATGGCTTAAATTTCAAATCACAGACATATTTAAATTTACAACTCATCCTTTCCCTTATATACCTTGACTCCAAATTCTTAATCCAGTTCCATTTAGGGTTCCTAATACCTTTAGATCCATCTCCCACTCTCCCTGGCTGGCCTTCTCTTGATGCTTGCTTCTTTGAGACATGTTTCTGGGTACCAGCATATCTCTGAATCATTCTCTGCACGTGCTTTATTCTTGCAGGGATCATTTTTAATGCAGCCTAGCAATTAAAGGGGTGGGGTTCACTCTCTGCCATCAGAACATCCACTAATTGACACATCTTGGAAAATGACACATTCCCTGAAGCTTTGTAGACTGCCCGGCAGGCAAGATGCCACCCCCTTCAATAATTAACACTACCCATGCAGACACTGGTGATTGAAGATGTATGCTGTTTCTTGATGTTGTTTCCTTTGATGATGTTCCAAATATATACTTCTTCAGTTATTTTGCCATAGAACAGCACTCATCCCTTCATAGTTTCCAAGGATATTAAAGATGCTAATTTCCGAAGCTGTGCCCTCTGGGTCCAGTGCCCATTACTGTACCATGGGGCACTTTAGTACTGATGAAACATTTGTGGATTTCTTGAAGTTGTTCATTACTTTGGCATAGGAGAGAAATAAACCAGGATCAGCTCAAAAGAGGTGTGTGATGTGTTGGCTGTGGTGATCAAACTAAGGAAATGAACTATTTTTTCAAGAAACCCCTAAATTATAGAATGCTCTATTAAGTAGAATTTATGATACTCAAGTCAGCACACTCAGTTATTACTACTTAGAATCAACAGTATTGGGGGAGTTTGTCCTCTTTTCCTATATCTAGTTAGAAGTTAGGAAAATGCAAAATACAAAGAGCAGCTGCTGGAATGAAGGCTTAATGAAGTTAGGAATAGTCTTTAATAAATTTTATGGTATCTGCAGTCCTTAACAAGCACATGGGAAATATTATGTGCTTGGTAAACATCTGTTTCTGACCGTGACATGAATGACTGAGGATGTATTGTAAGAAATATTCCCCTGACACATCTTAACTGTATCATATTTTGGGGCTGGAAGTTTAGCTCAGTGATTGAGTTCTTGCCTAACATTTGTGAAGCTCTGGGTTGCTTGATTTTGCAACCTAGCAAAACAGAAAACAAAAGCAAATACTTATTTCTTAGGTTGCAGTGTAATTAAATGGAAAAGTAGATGACATATTTCTATATTGTTACAACTAGAAGTAGTTTCTTAATACCAGGGAGAAAAGAAGGAAGGATGCATTAGGATAGATATGAGTCTTGAATTCTCAAAGCAGTCAGCACAATTTCCTTAATAACTCCATATATCATTGTGCTGAATTTCAGCATTGTTTGCTTTCCAAAGTTGTGTCTCTAGGCTTTGGAATGCAGGAATAATTGTAGACTGTGGCATGATGATTGTCAGCTTACTGGAATAATAGGGCCAGGATCAACCCCAAATTGCCAGGTATCAACAAGAACACAAGAAATGAACCAGGAAACATAATTCACTAATGCTATGTAGTTCTGCCATCTGGCCATAACCTTGGATAGTTGTGGGTAGCAGCATATCTGACACTAGAGAAGGCTCAGAGGCTGTTGCCTAGAGCCATCAATGGCCACAGAAGCCACTCTATTTCATAAAAGATGGAAAAGATTCAGAATTTTGGTAGGACGTGGGATGAGGGTAAATAAAGTCATGAAATGACATTCACAGGGGATGTGGCTTAGTGATACAGTTCTTACTTTGCATGCGTGAGGCCCTGGGTTTCATCTCCAGCACCACAAAGCAAAAAACAAAGAAAGAAAGAAAAAACTCCAGTTTCACTGAAATTCCTTTTGCTGGAAATACAGCTCAGTGACACAGCACCTGTCTGGCAACTGCAAGGTCCTGAGTTAGATTCCTGGTACAAAAAAAAGTGTACACCTAAAACAGTAAAAATGGTATAAAAACCTTATGAATAGGAATCATTTATACAGGATTAACTTCATGCATCACAATGAATGATTTACCTATGTGACTTCATTTTCATTTACATAAATACTGTAAAGAGATGAATATTTCTATAACCTCACTTTTAGAGATGAGAAGTGTGTCTTAAAGAAGTTGGATGTTTCTATACTTAGAGCAGTTGAAAGGTTTAACAATTGTTAGAGTCAAGGTAGGAATTCTGAGTTTATTCTAAAGCTCAGTTCTTTAAAATTGTACCATATCTGAGCTGGTTTTAGGTTATTGAGAATGAGAGAAACTTATTAACATAAAAAATGAGAAATAATCATTTTGTAGAACTTCACATCTTAGAGGGTGTAGCTTGTGTGTAAACAGGTTCCCAGGGAAAAGAAAGGACCATCCTCTATACACAGGGAAAATTGGCCTCATATTTAAAGAGGGCCTGCCTTTAATCTTTTTCCTAAATGTATCTCTTCTCTTTGCCCTGTCAAACCCTTGGGTCCTTTTTGTCCTATCCGTGATAGTAATGCAGAGGCTGAGATCTCAGCGAAGGATAAGACATGACAGCATGGAAGGAAAAGCAAACTGAGAATGATGTAGTGAAATTATCAGTGAGATTGCCATGTTAGGATGAAAGCAGGGTCATCCCATATTTGCAAAACGGGTTATTTAAAAATGTTTAAAAATAGCTTCAGAGTTTTCATTTGTGTTAGATCCATAAATACACATAATATATGTTTTCTTTGTTATATGGCAGGTCTCATAAATCCTCTTCTAATGAACAACACTACAAAACATTCACATAGTGAGTCCTACATAGTCGTTAGGATGCTGGAGATCGAATGCTTTGAGTTCAGATCAGACTCAGCCACTTGTCAGATGAGTGGCCTGCAGAATGTTTACTCCTACTTCCTGCTTGGTTTTTCAGCGGTTTATTCAGAAGTGCTTAGCTATTGAGCTCCATCTTCATGTCAGACACTGAGACAGGTACTTGCGATATAAGAGATCCCAGTGATAAAATTCTTACTGGCATGGAGCTTACATTTTTATTCAGGGAAAACAAATAATAAATGCGTAGATATGTAATCTACCAGAAAGCATTTCCCAAATTTCAAGCAGAAAGTGAAATGAGATGTAGTAAAAATTTTTAATTTTCTACCAGGTCTTGGTAAGAGACTATACTGCAAAGTGCTATTTGAGCAAACATATGCAATATTGGGGTATGGTCTTCCAGGTAAAAGGAATGTCATGTTCAAAGCCTTCAACCTGACTTAGCAGTGTGTTAGAGGTGCCAAAAGCTGGAGAGGGGGCTATGATACAGAGCAGACCAAGAGACATGGGCAGTGGTGACAGCTATGTCACCTAGGAAATCTTTGGCCACTCTTTCCATTTTAACTCTACCTGTCATGAAACATTTTGAGCAGGAAAGTGTGATTCTCTTACTTGATATCAGATTGAGAATGATCATCAGGGCCCGGGAGACCCACTGTGTAACCACATGGACATGTAATGCCTTGAACCAGGGTTACGGCAAGGAGGTGATAATAAAGAGCTCTTGGATTTCTTCTGAAGATGGGGTCCCCAGGATTTTCTGATGGAGTGGGGAGCATCAGGTGTATATGAAAGACAAAGGACCAAAATACTCATTTTTCACCAAGATCTAAATAAAACCAATGCAGGTGAGGAATGCTTCATTTTGAAAAATACTTGGATATTATACAAAATACATATTCCATTACAGAAAAGTATTTGCTTTTTATCATGTGGATATTCTAAATAAACTGATTTTTATTTTTGTATATAGACCATCCTTGATTTGCTTCTTTCAAACAATACAAAGTCCTCCCTTAAAGTGAATTTTTATTCACTTTTAGTGTTGCACTTCTTGAATATATACATATATTTACAGAAAATTTGAAATGTTTATTCTAGTGCTTTTGTGATAAAAGTCCATATAATTCATATATTTGTTCTGCCAGAAGCTTTCACAATTATTTAAATTGTCACTCAACAGTAAATAGCAATATTTTTTTTAAAAAAAGACACAGAGAGATAAGGGGAGTTAGAGCTTGCAGTACGGTTTAAATGAAAGGAAGGAAGAAGAGTGTGCCCTCTGTTGTTCCGGAAAGGGGTTATTGTTGGTGATGGAGTAACAACTTTTGTTTGGCCTTGTTGCATCTCACAGATCATCCAGAATTCCCTGGAGCTTTACTGTATAGTTAAGTTTCCAAAGGATCTCTGGAGTTTAGAGGACTAGCTAGACCTTAGTACAAATCTCAGAGTCTTCACTGTACAGATAGCATCTCAAATTTTCAGACTGGAGGGGGCTCACTGGAGAGAGAGTATGCACAAAAAGGAGGTTCAGGACTGAGCCTTAAGACATCCTTAGTGTTAGAAACAGGAAGGTTGAAAAGGGGTGCTGGAGACACCTGGAATGGCAAGGCTCATGATAACAGGTAGGCCTGGTGTCTGAGGAACCACGTGAGGAATATTTCAAGATGGAGTGATAAGTGTCTCTTTGTCTTGCTTTATCATAGACCAGTATTAAGCCTGTTGTTTTGAGTTTAAGGATTTGCTTATTTCACTTATTAAAATATTCCCTAAGAAATGAATTATATGGAAAAATCACTTTCATTTTATGATCCTGTTTCCCCTTAGGTTAAATAAGCAAATTTGACTAGTTATACCCTAAAATATCCTTCCATCCTGATCCTATGACTTTTTTTTTCATAATTCTCAGACTCACTCAAGCCCATATCTACCTGGGGATCCACATTTTCATGGCAATCAGAATTTAAAGCATCTTCTGTGTAGTTTCTTTTAAGCAAATCGTCTTTAAAGTCACACTATTTTGGTTTGTTTATGCATCTCTTCCGTCTTTCTTGTGATTGTGTAGGCTTGGGAGAAACTGCCATCCTTGAGACCGGAAGAAGGCTGGGCAGGACCCTCTGTGGAAGCAAGGTGACCTGTGCCTGGAGGGCTGAGCAGATTGTCTCAATCCCAATGTTTCCCTGAAGTCTGTAACCAAGTTCAAGAAGATTAGGATTTTAAAGGTATGAACTTGAAACTTTAATGTCTTCATTTGAAGAAAAATGTGGTACATCTGAAACTGTTTAATCATTTTCCTGGCCTGTACCCTACCCCTTTTGGCCCTTCTTCCTGTTAAGGCAAGAGCTTTTCTTTTGCTACCAGATTATAGGTTATGATGTAATAGATAAAGATACAAGGGAGGAGACTAAAGCAAAGCTGTGCTGATGAGGTGGTCTGAGGTTAGCAAGACAAAGAAAGCATTCAGAGATTCCTGCAGGTATCTCTGATACAAAGAAAACAAAAATTGGAGTAGATAATTATATGATGAATTACTTCAGGTAAAGAGATGAGTATAGCAAGTATGCTGTGTAACAATGTTTATTCCTGCGGTATTTCGTATGTGTGGAGTACTTTTGATAAAGGTTTTTCAAGATAGGGGAGCTGCCCTTCCATTTCTATTTATACCTATGGTACAACAGATTCTGAGTCCGAAGAACTCAGTTCATTTTAGTTACAATAATAAGCATCATGGTAATAGTAATAGTGATCTTTGTCAGGGAGGAAAGATTGTGTCTATATGTAATAGGTGTGTATGTATGCATTTTGTTCAATTGCATCTCATTTCTCTCATATATGTGTTGGTGAACATATTTTTGTGTGTACAAATGGAGGATGTGTGTGTGTGTGTGTGTGAGAGAGAGAGAGAGAGAGAGAGAGAGATGGGGAAAGGAGAGAGACAATACTCAGAACGACCACTTATAAAGTGTTTATTATGAGTCAGACATTGCACTGTAAGCTTTGTAAAAAGTACTGCAGTATATCATAAGTACAACTTGTAGCAACCATAGGTAATAGGGATTTCTATTCTGGGAAACCAGACGGGATGTAAAGTAAAAAGGCTTTCTAAGTCTGTGCAGCAAGGAAGGGTCAGGGACCAGATTCATTTTCAGTCTTATTAAAATTTAAGTCTTTATGCTTATGTGTATGGAATAGTAGGATTGCTTTTCCTGATGGTTAAAATTACCTGGGAGAAAATAGTTTAATAGTTCAGGACCACATGGCATATTTAACGGAAATTATAAGATGTCTTAGGAAATCCATTGATAACTCATTTGCTGTCCTGCTAATCTCCTTCAAAATGGAAAGAAGAAGGAGAGGGAGAGGGAAGTATGAGAAGGAGGAGAAGGAGGAGGAGGAGGAGGAGGAGGAGAAGGGGAAGGGGAAGGGGAAGGGGAAGGAGAAGGAGAAGGAGAAGGAGAGGGAGAGGGAGAAGGAGAGGGAGAGGGAGAAGGAGAAGGAGAAGGAGGAGGAGAAGGAGAAGGAGAAGGAGAAGGAGAAGGAGAAGGAGAAGGAGGAGGACGAGGAGGAGGAGGAGGAGAAGAAGAAGGAGAAGAAGGAGGAGAAGAAGGAGGAGAAGGAGAAGAAGAAGGAGAAGAAGAAGGAGAAGAAGGAGGAGGAGGAGAAGGAGAAGGAGAAGGAGAAAAACTTCTTATAACCCAAAGGCTTCTGGGGGCTGAGAGAACAACACAGGCCAGCTGTCCGGTTGGCTTCCTGAGTGTGGCACCAGAGGTCCCCCTCACCCATGGGTCCTGCATCTGTGTGGGTGCAATACAAGCACGTGAAGATCAGATTGGTTATGGCCACAGGCCGGCTGCCCTTTTAAGTCCAAATTTCTCACCGCTGTAATAAGTGTGGCATGTGCTTACAGGTACTCATGAATGAACCTTCCTTTGAGGATGAAGCACATATACTTTCTTCTTACCCCAATTATCACTGAAGAATGTTATAACTCTGACATTCACAGTGCTCAAGTACTTCTAAAATGGTGCTGGCAGATGAGTGAGCTGGTGAGAGGGCATTACAAGCAGACCCTCTTCTTCCTTTATGTAGGGAAATTTTTTCTTGTTTTCTTCAAAGTATGTTTATAAAGGAGATAAATTATTTTCCTCTCTTGGAACAAAAGGCATCTTTAAAGCAGTCAAAGTATTAACTCTAATTAGGAATTCATCCTCCTTTAACATTAAATCAAAGGTCAAACAGGTAATTGAACCATCAGGAAAGAAACACAGGTACACTGTGGACTTTTTTTTGAGCCCTCGTGCAAGTATAAGCATTCTGTGTAACAGACACGTGGTTGTGGTGTAGCTTCTCTGCCCACACATCCTTGATCAGCTGGAAAGGGAAGCTAAAAAGCTCTTCTCAGCAGGTCCTAAACTCCTAGAGAAGCTTAGAGGGTTAGGTTGGGGTTCGTATGACTAAGTTCTCCCTTTGAGAGTGGCAGTCTCTAATTCAGCATGTTTGTGTTCTGTCAATAATATTCACCTAATGCAAACTAACGCAGACATTCATCAGTTTTAAAGGACTTGGCTATTTAAAATGTTCATGGTTTAGAGACTGATTCCATGCTAAGGGAAAATAAACTCTTTGATTGCCAATCAAGGATGCAAGGAGGAGGTTGTCTACTTTGTAGTGTATGTTTATGATAGGGCTCCACTCAGCCAAAGTGCATGGAATGTGTGTATATCCCTGCTCATAAACCAAAACCCAGTTGCTAGGATATGGTACCACAGTGCTTCCTGGCTTTTAGGATCTGTCACATTGAGCAGGTTCCATGTGGCTTTTCAAGTGAAGATAGACAGTATAAAAATCAGTGGTTGCAGGACTAGACTTAAGAAAAGGTAACTCAAAGTTCTATTCAAGTTTCTGCATGAGCAATAGAAAAACCATTTAATTCTTCTGAGTCAATATTCTTTAAAGTATGGTCTATAAAACAGCAACATCAATGTCATCTAAGCTTGTTAACATGTAGATTCTTGGGTCTTGTCTCAGACTTAATAAATCAGAACATTTTAAAGTGGGATCCAGGGATCTCTCTGTCAACCAAATCTCTACATAATTCATAGGCTTTGCTAAAATTTAAAATGTAATGCTAAACCTATTCCTTGAACTCTGAAAAATAAAGAAGCCTATAAAAATGTCATGTCTAAACCTAGAAAGATCTAAGAATTTTAATGGTCATCAGGCCTTAATGTTTATGTATATAGTATATCCATACCTATATATACATATGCATGTATATGATATCGCAAGAAGGAAAAAAATCAAAATCATGAGGAAAATTAAAGACATTTTAACCATTGTATTTGAAATCTGCAAACAAGTAACAAATAAGTAAAACAATAAAGTTAAACTAGATGCCATTATAAATATTAGTTGAAACAAAATAGGGAGTTTTAAAATAGATCTACATGTGTATCATGTACTGACTTTTATCAGGTATACCAAATCATTTCAGTGCTGACAGGAAAACTGCTTCAACAAATAGTGTGGCACAGTTAGATATTGATATTAAAAATACACAAAAATCTATTTGAGTCAAATCCCGGATGGAAAAATAAAAGATGACACAAGAAAGATATACTGGAAGAAAAGCGAAGATAATTTTATAACTTGAAAAGGGAAAATGTTTCTTAGAAAGAACACAAAAGGTACAAACGCTAAGAAGAAAAGTAGTGTATTGAACTTCATGAAAATGAGTCTGATATACTCATAACAAAAAGAAGAAAATGTTTGTAATCTGTGTAGCTAATCATCTAACCTATAAACAAAAACTTCAAAAATTCAAGACCCGAAATGACCAATATGAGAAATGGTGCTAAACATCATTTGCTGTCAAATAAAATATAAGTTAAATTACAAGGAGATACTACTATATACCATGAAAGAACTGGCAATACTCTAGGTTAACAGGATGTGGAACAACTCTCAACTCTCACATGTAACTGGAAAAATCCTAAAACTTGAAAATTTATCAAGTGTTTTCTTATGAATATATAAGTAATGTCCTTTTACTCAGGCAAGAAATTCCATTCTTATTATCTTCAAATGTAAAATCTCAAAGCTGAAAGTAACTCAGAGGTCTATCAACAGTGATTAAATTGACTCTAATGCATTTGTACGTGAAATAACAGGAACATAATATGGATGTCACAGAGAATGGAAAGCTTAAGATTCCAAAAATGAAGAAGCATACCTATTGTGTGATGTCATTTACCTGAAATTATAGAATAGAACTAATCTACAATGATAGCATCACTCATTGCTTCTTCTGGTGGGGATGGCTTGGGAAGTGTGCATAAGAAAAACTTCTGAGATGATGAAAAATTTCTGTGCCCTGATATGCACTCATCAAAAGTGAGTAAATCACACACTTATTAAACATTTCACTGTACATAAATGATAACTCCAGTTTAAAATACATTGAGTGGTTTTTTTTTTTTAAAGAAAATGCCATTAATTGAGCACGTTGTTCAAAGTGCTTTTTCAAACACAGAAACTCATTGAATCTCTCAAACATCTTTCTGAGGAAAGTATTATTTTTCCTGATTCACAGCTAAGGAAATTGAGAAAATTGATACCAGTTGCCTGAAACCATGCTGCTAGTTAGAGAAACTGAACCCAAAGTCTGGTGCCTCTGTCTCCATATGGCGTCGCTCTCCTGCATGAGCACCTGTGACTCCATCTTGGATTCTGGTCAAGTGTAGGGAAACAAATCTGCCAGAGGCTTCCAGAAGGACAGTTAAGTCGATGAATTCTATATATTTCTAGTAACTTTGGAGACAAGTTTGGACAAAACTTTAATATTACATACAACTCCTGCCTTCTAGGATCATTGCCTAAGTGCTCTCTGATATATGTCTTTTTATCCTCAGGATGATCTTTTGTGATCATGGGACATGATCCAAATAGTAGCACCAGAAACTCTGAAATATGTGTCTTAGAAAATAGGTTGACTAACAGAGGCCGTGTTATTAATAAACAGCTCTGGAATGAGACTGACCGGGCTCAGATCCAGGCCTGGCCACTTTCTGAGTACAGGACCAGCGGCAAGGCACTGCCATGCCCTAGCCTCAGTTTCCCCGTTTATAAGATAGACATGTACTGGATTGTGTCATACCCACCTGACATAAAGTGAAGATTAAATGCATTTATGCTTGTGAAGTTCATGTAATTTCTGGCTCCTGTAAGCCTTTTCTAGATATCAAGCTACTGTTTTGTGGTTCCTAAGAGCAGTGATATCCTAAACAAGGGAAAAATGTGATTCCCTGTTGTATCCGCATCTCTGAGTCCCTTTGTAAATGTATTCCTTTAATTTCAGCTGGTACAAAATATTGTTTTCTAAAAACTATAACTGTTTCGTTATAAGAATCTGGAAACTCTGAATGAAGTAGACACAGTTGCTGAAGGGGGAAATCGGCATTTAATTAATATGTAGAAAATTATGTTGAGGAAAAACTTGTCATTAAGTGTAAATGTTATGTTTTATCTGTCCACAGTGATTGAAAGGGAGCCTGGAAGTATTCAGCACATTTAACAGATAGCAGCAAGGTTAATTGCCTTAGTGACACTGAAAAGCTGAGTTCCTTTGTGGCCTCTCCACAGATTGTGTTACTGTCACATTGGGTTTCCATGTGACTTCAGCATCCGCCTTCATTTTAGCTGTGCTTTTTAAAGTCTGGCTTCTCAGACTACAATTTAAAAACCAGAAAAATTGCAAACTTGTGAAAGTTAGTAGTGCTTTTCCTATACTGACAAATTAATTAAGTTATTCTCAACTCGCTGTATGCATGGAAAATCTCTACGCACTCTCAGTCATGGTATCGAGGAGAAATTACAAGCTGCATTTTGGCATTATTTTTGTTTTTGTTTCTGGTGGTCATCATGAGTGCTGTAGAAGTGTGTGTGTGTGTGTTCCCACTTGGGATTGTTCTCATCAATAAAGTCATATGCTGGTTTTGTGGAAGTCTTGATATTCATGTAGATCACTGTAGCTTTGAGTTTTTTCATTGTGTGTAAAAATGATGGTTGTTATATTTTACGTGCATCCCAGCAAAGCTGCAGACCTCTTACAGTTTCTTAGGTCCTCAGTGAGTTTCTTCTGAAGTTCATCATGTATTGAAATTCTGTGCCAGGTAGTAAATATCTTAGTGTCAAGCATGAAAGGATCAGCAGAGCCGGGCCGTGCTTTCTCATAAGAAGCTAAGAATCTGGATGGATGATCCAGGGTACCACTCTCCACAGCTGGATTCCTTGTTTCTTTACATAGTTAACAAATATCAAGCACCTATTATGAGCCGGTAGTTGGGCTAACCTTTGTCACTTGTTGACTCTGTAATATGTATCTGCTCTTTTAGTCTACATTTCCTCACCTTGTGCTTGCTTTGGCAACACATACTAAATTTTATCCTGTGTAACATTGGGTTTTATCAAATAAGGCTGAGAATGTACTTGATCTAACAAATATTGTTATCATTCAACCTCAAATGAATTTGTGATTATTGGTGACAAAACCCTCTCTGAAAAGGATTAACAACTAACTGTGAAGGTCAGTTCAAACATGGACTATGAAATCACAGGCAAACTGATCTGAAGAAATTTTTTATAAACTCTCTACAAGACTTCATGCTGAATTTTAGCACTTCTGTATCACAAGACCTTGAAATACCCAAGGTAGTCTATTTATGATGTTTCATTTTTTCATCTATATATTCTAGAAGTATTCTATCCTAATTGTCTTTTTTGCCTATAATAATGGCTCTTACAATATTGTCTTCATTTTATATTGAGGGAGCTGGGGGTACCCTGGAAAAATAAGAAATTCCTATTGATCATTGGGATGGACACTTACCGCATATAGCCAGGCCCACTCTATTCCTAGGGTTTTGGTACTATTTGACTAAAGAACAGTTGCTTTAGTGCTCTTTGCTTTTGCTTCTGAATGTGGTAGTACCTTTTTTTGTTTGTTTGTTTCTAATTCAAACAGCTACCATTTTAGGAATAGTTTCCTTTTGACAGTTACTGGAGAAAGATTTGTGCTTTTCCCATTGAGCATTATGTTTTGCAGTCTGTTTGTTTACTTGGACTGGATTTTACCCAAGGCCTTTAAAACGCAACAAAATCTGAGTTGCTGCATTCTGAATCTTGTATAGATTTAGGTTTCATGCCAACCCAAAACTCAACTGCTCTCCTCCCCTCCGCTCTCCTCCCTTCCCTTTCCATTTCTTTCCTTCCATTGCTGCCAATGTGTATATATACAAGGAATGAATTGAACTGAATCCAGGCTCTTTACACTGAGCTACATCCTCAGACATTTTTTTTTTTTTTGAGATAGCATCTTACTAAATTGCTAAGTTGCTCAGGCTTGTCTTGAACTTGCAGTACCTTTCCCTTATACTTCCAAGAGTATTGTCATTACAGGTGTGTGCCACCATGCCTGATTGGTTTTGGAGTACATTTTTGAGTTCTTCCATTTTTCTTTACTCCCTCATTGACTCTTACCAACAATGCTTCCCTACAGCACCCTGATCTTTTGCCTTTATTGAACCCCCTTATCCCTTTCATCAGGCCAGAAATAACAGTGATCTTGTACACAGGCTACCATAACCCCTGCCTGTGGCCTTGCAGACAAAATTAAACAGTTCAGCCCCCATAAACCCCAGAATCCTTCCCACACATCCTTCTAGTCAGTCACTGAAATGGGTACGGAAGGTGAAATCTCTTTGCCTTTTCTGAACTGTGAGATTTTCTACCAAGAGCTTTTATTTGCTTGTTTCAAGGTCAGGACCTTATTGCTTTCAAAGTGGTTGTTTTTAGGAACACCTTGTCGCCTTTAACTCCTTGCTTGAGAGACTGTGAGTCTTATATTTGAATTTTGAAGAACTTTAACAAGCTACCAGACTTAATCTGTTAGACTTAGGAACCAAGAAGCATTTCCACATTTGACTACTTATGGAAGCTTGCTAGAACTGTTCCTATCGTTTGCCATTTTGTATACATCAATATTAATGCTCCAGAAGATTTTCCTGGTTTGAATACATCTTTCCTTTGCTGGACCATTTTGAAAGTAGTTTAGATGACTAAAGCCTGGATTTGGTGACCTAGCCCTCCTGATTGTGTTTTCCGCCAGGTATTGCCTTATGTACAAAATACACTTTGGTGGTATGATTGTTGGCATAATAAAAATATAAAAAGTGATGAAATATTGGGTTATAACCATAATAAAGTTGATAAAAGCTTCATTCCCCGAAGCAGGAGTGCATTCCATTCATCTGGCTATCTTTCTTCTCATCACGTTACCTTCTATTAGTTTCTGTAATGAAAACATGGATTTTCTTCCCAGACGAAAGATGCCTATCTGTAAATGCACTTAGTTTGTGTATAATTTCAAGATATATTTGGATCTGTGTAAGCCCACCAATGGCTTAAAGATTTAGGAACCCTTCCTATAATAATATACAGGATATTTTGAATATTAGCCTGTGACACTAATCACATTCTCTTTCCAGACCTAATATGCAAACATAAAGATGGACCAAGATTCCATATAAGTGAGTCTCTTACCTATAGGACATTGTACTATAAAGACAGGGTACAGAAAAAATATTTGTCAATTAACTATGTTCAAAAAATTGATATCTGAGCTTTTACTTGAAGCTATAAGATTCCATGGAAAACATGACAAAGTGTGAGCAGACAAGAAGAAAAGAATTAAAGAAGGGAATACTTGAAAGTTGATCTGTGGTATGCATAATGGTTCTTCTACTCCATTCCTCCTTATTAATGGATCTCATGGCATTGCCCCCAGAAAGACCCTGGAAGGCTCTTTTCTAAAGACACTGATTGAAATTCCCAAGTGGATAATAAAAACTGTTTGTAGAGTGGATCTTCACAGAAGGTCTCTCACTGTATCCCTTGATCAAGGCATCCCAAGCTTGGGTCTAGTTCCCTGCTTGTCCTTGATGCAAACCAGCAAGTGGTCCTGTCCCATTATACCCATGGACCCCACACTCCCATTCACAGTGGGAACCTAGTCAGAAAAACTCCTGCATGCAAAAGAATGTTTCAGATTGCACACATTTCACTTATTCCAACTATGTATGATTGATGACAACATTCAGGAAAATAATTTAAGTATCTGTCAATCTACTCAGTGGGAATGTGTTCTAGGCAGACAATGAAATGGGCTTCATTAATTTTCTAATCTAGTAAGTCTCTCAGTTCCTTCATGATACTTGTGACCATCTCACTGCGCAAGTAGAATTTTACCCATTAAAGATGTGTTTAGCATCATACCTTACTAAAAGTACATAATATGGCCATTTTAAGTGATGGTCAGTTTGATTGCTGTGCTGGACAGACTGCATAATACATTGTGAAATAGAGGACATCTTTCTAGGGACTTTTTGTAGGTCATTTTGTCTCAAATACACGTGATTCTATAACTGCAAGATTATTCTCTATTATAATATAGCAGAAATTAGTTTAGCAGCAACAATAACATTTCCTTATTCATGGTTGTAGTCCATTTTTCTGAAGCATGGCTTACATACAACAAAATCACAAATTTTAAGTGTATAGTCTGAATTTTGACAAATGCATGGACTCATAACTGCTAACCCAGTCAAAATGTGAAACATTTTCAATGCCATAAAGTTCTTCCACTCCTGATATCTCTATCCTCAGCATACAGCAAGCAGGATTATGCCCTTTTGAAAACTTTACATAAGAACTCTTCTAGGAGATGTTCTGTCTTAGGCTTCCCTCTTTCAACAAGATGTTGTGAGAGTCCATCTGTCTCATTCTGTGTATCAGTAGGTCATTTGTTTTTATTCCTCACAACTGCCATTGAATAAATACACCATAAGATTTTTTAATCTCTTCTCTTTTTGTATAGATATCTGGGCTGGTTCCAGTGTGGAAATACCAAGAATCGGGCTTTTGTAAATATTTGTGAACCAATCTTTGTGTAGACATACTTTTTAATATTTTAAAAATGGGGGGATACATAACAAGTAAAATTGGTGAGTTATAAGGTACATGTTATATTTAATTTTATTAAAAAAATTCTCCTAATGGTGCAATGAAGTCATTTATGCCCACAAGTAATATAGGCTTACTGGTTCTATTTGATTACTAGCACTTGGTATAGTTAATTGTATTAATTTTGACCAGTCTATTGGATATGAGATAATATCTCTGTTTGTTATGATTTGTACTTTTGTATGACTAAGAACATTAAACATACTTAGTTATGTTTAATGGCCATTTTTATGTCTTTCATGAGAAGTCTGCCCAGGTTTTACACTCAGAGATTTGTTGCCTTACTTGTGTTCTTTATTATTGATTTGTAGGAAATATATTAATCTATTTAAATAGTTCTGTTTCATGTATATATTTACACAGTGCAGATACATTCACACAGTCTGCTATTTGACTTTTCATTTTAATAATAGTACCTTCTAAAAAGCAAGCAATTTTAGTTTTGATGGAGTCCAGCTCACTCACATGTTCATTTTCCAGTTTGTACTTTTTCCTTTCTAACACTGAAATCTTTCCTAACTCAAAGTCAGAAAGATAGCCTTCTAAGTTTTCTCCGAGAAAACTTACAGCTCTAACTTTTCCACTGAGGACTGTGATCTATATCTTTAATTCATTTCTTCATGTTAGGGTTTTCTAGTTTCAGACCCAGTAATTTAGCAAATGAATTCACCAAGCATTTGGTTAAGCCAAAGCCATCCTTCTGTGGTGGGCTTGTTGCTCTGCTCACCCTACCTCCACCCACTATAACCCCCCCCACACACACACACATACTGTAACAGCATCTTCTGCCTTTGCTCAACTAGGAAGAGCTTATAACCTCTGGGCTTTTATTCTTTCAAATGTCTTTAAATCTGTAACTATAAAGCATCTTTAAAGAACTGTATGTATCTAATATTTCTTGAAGTTTGACAAGAATGAGTTTGTTCATGCCTTCAATCTTTTAAGTATAGTGGAACTTTCAGTCCTCCATTTAAAAATTTATAAACAAACTCATGAAGAAAATCAATAAAACAGAAGAAAAGAAGCAATTATAACTGTTATGATTTAAATTTAAATTTAGCCCTTCCAAAATGCTTGTTGAATTTTAACCCTTACTATTTAGTATTAAGAGATATAAACTATGGAGGAGAATTGGTTCATTGGAACCCAAGCCCTCATGAATAGGATTAGCACTTACAAAAGAGCTCCAGGTGGAAAGGAGCACTGTCTTGTTACTCTGCTGCTCTCCTGTGCAAGCAGCATTTGTGCCTTGTTTCTTTCTACTCTACCGTATGAAGACATAACATCAATCCCTTCCAAAGGTGCAGGAGCAAAGCTGTCTCTCGTACTTCCCAGTTTTCAGAACTGTATAGAATAAATTTCTATTGATAACCTAACCAGGATGCAGTATTTTGTTCTACCAGCCCAAAACTCTAAGATAGACATTAGTATCAGAGACATGGGATTGTTTAAACAAATAACTGAAAAATGTGGAAGCAGCTTTGGAGCTGAGTAGTGGGTAGAGACTGGCCCAGTTTTGAAGTGAATGGTGGAGAAGCCTCTTTGAATGGCTCAGAATAAGAACAGAATTGTAGAGAAAGCCTCAGTCTCAGAGATTTTCTAAGTGGTTATGAATGGAATGTTGTTAGAAATACGAAGTCAAAGTTCCTAAGTTGAAGTTCCAGATGGGAATGAGGAGTCCCTTATTGGAAACTGAAGCAAGGTCATCCTTGTTATAAAATGGCAGAGAATTTAGCTGAATTTTATCTGTTTCCTATTGCCTGTGAAAGGCAAAATTTAGGAGTTATGAACTCGGATATTTGGCAGAAGAGGTCTAAAAGCCAAGAATTCAGGGTACTTTATGGCTTCTTTTAACTGCTTTTAGTAAAACAGGAGAAGAGAGAAAGGAGTAAGACAAAATTTATAATCAAAAGGTAGGCAGAACATAAAATTTGGGAGAATTATCTTCCTGATCTTGTAAAGAGTCAAAAGACTTGTAAAGCAGAGAAAACTACGGGATGGCCCAGCTGTGCTGTGCTAAGAACATTAGTATGGATAGAAATTATGAAGAATGACCCTGAAGACATTTCTGGAATCTTATAGTCTGCCACTGCCATAGAAAGCCCAGCATGCAGGCCTTTGGAGACAAGGGTTTTGGGTACAGGACCAAGGCAATCTTGTAACCTCAAAGCTCACTGCTCTGAGCTGGCTCAACACTCTGTACCTATTTTGGTGCAGTGTTCCTGGTCTCCCTGGCTATGGCACAGACTGGCCAAAGAGCATGCTGGGTTTCTGCTCCAGAGATGTAAACTGTAAACTTTAGTGGTGTCTATGTGGCACTACTTCTTGGGGCTCACAGAGAACATGAACTGCAGAGGTATAGCTGCCTCCACCTCGATGTGTGTGTGTATGAGTGTGTGTGTGTGTGTGTGTGAGAGAGAGAGAGGGAGAGAGAGAGAGATGGAGAGAGAGAGAGATGGAGAGAGAGAGAGAAAGAGAGAGAGACAGACAGACAGGGCCTCTCTATGTAGTTGAAGCTGGCTTTGAACTCATTGTATAGCCCAGGTTGGCACTGATCTAACAGTGATCCTCCTGCCTCAGTCTTCTGAGTGATAAGATTGCAAGTGTGAGCTACCATATCTGGCTGTCCACCCAAATCTTAAAGGATGTCCCAGAAAGCCTCAAGATTCACCACTGGACAGGGCTAAGGCTCAGGGTTACATGAGGGCAATTACTTATGGATCTATGGTGGCATAGATATCATGGAATCCCTACTGGAGTAGTAGTAGAGCTGTAGGAATAAGGCTGTCCCCAGGGCTTAATGACTAGTGGGCCACAGAATTCATTCACAGTTCCATGAGACTTCTGTGTGGGCCACATTCAGCAAAGCCATCAGCAATGGGCCTTCAGGACCCTGGGGGTCTCTGCCTGTCCCAATGTGGCCAGAAGGCGGGACAGAGGATGAAGATAATTCTCAAGTCTTCAGATTTGGTATTGTTTCTCTCATTGGATTCTTGATGTCCTCAAGCTCTATTGTCCCTATCCTTCTTGCCTATTTTTCATTTTTGAAGTAGGAATGCCTGTTCTCTCCCTGTGACACTGTTATGTTTTGGAAACATACACTCTATTTCCACAGTGATGGATTAAAAACTGGTGGTCAAGTTGTAATGCCAGTTGAATTGAATCAGCTGAGCATGAATGGCCCACCTGAGGACTGTCACCAAAATAAAAGGAGAACTGCAGAAGAAGTGGTTGCTGTTGTTGTTTGGTACTGTTGGTTCTCCTGTTGCCATAAGTTCTCCTGGAGGAGCTTCTCCAGCCTCTTTCCTGATAGGAACTTGGCTATTCCTATTATCAGAGCAACTCAGGGCCTTGTCATTGAGAAAGGCTTTGGTTCACTTTAGGGGAGCCCGGGTTCTTACTTTACCACATCCTGGCTTCAGGGGGGTTTACTGCTCAATCTCCAGGAGAAGTATGTCCCACTGGCTTCCTGATGTGAACTCGTCTGTTCTTATTGACTATAGTGGTTGATTGTGTCAACTTGAGACATTTAGAAGTTTAACTAAATGGGTTTAGCAATTCTACACCCAAGGGTGTAGAGGAAGACCCACCCTAGGGTGGGTCATCACCTGGAGGTGTAAAGGGGAAGGAGGAAGGACGAATGCATTCCATTCTTGGGAGAAGCTCCAGTCTTCCCCTTTGGTTGGACCTGTCTCCTGGCTTCCAGTGTAGACTCTTCAGCCTTCCTTCGTAGAGCCTTCAGCCTTCTGTCACAGACCCATCAGCCTGCTGGTGTGGAATTGCATGAGACACTAAGGTGAACTTCAGGCCTTGGATTGAATCCTAGATGCCCTCTGCCCGCTTCCTCATCCGACTCTGTGGCTGACCACTGTAAGCCAATCTCACTGTTTCTTTTACATCTGTATATCTTGTGTTATATCTGTTCTCTCTAGTAAAACCCTGAGTAATACAGGTTTTGGTACCAGGAGTGGTCCTAGAGAAACTGGAGCTCGGGACCTCATTGTCACTGAGGATGGCTGTGGTTCTTTTCGGGGTAGCTCTGGTTCTTACTTTGAATGTTGCTTCCTGGCTCCAGTGTAGAACCCTCAACCTGCTGGCACAGATCCTTCATCTGCTGGCACAGATTTCTTGGCTTCCACTGCCAACCTTGAGACCTTCCCAATGCAGATTCGTGAAACAGACTTGCATGAGACATTGTCAAGGGCTCTAAGCCTCCAGTTGGACTTGTGGCAAGCATTGTCATGGGCTCTAGGTTTTCAGCTGAACTCATGCAGGTTATTGCCATGGGATCCAGGCCCTCAGCTGAATTTTCTATGTCTTTATTGTGTGGCCAGATTTCCTGCACATTTTTGTGTTTGACTCCTTGGGTGACCATTATAAATAGTACTACAAATTATGTGTTCTGTGTTGTTTTGTTCTCCTTGCACATCCCTGACTATAGCACACGGGTTCACAATCAGAGGACAATTTGCTTCAGCATTAATTGAATTTTGAGTCTCATCCATATTAGGCTCTGAACTTTAGACTGTTTAATTGGTGCTGAAACAAGTTGAGTTAAAACTTTGGGGCTAGTAGAATGTGATAAATGTATTTTGAATGTGAGAAGAACATAAATTTGCATGGGGAGAAAGTTTTGAACGATGATGATGTCTCTAAAATTCATGATGAAAGTTAATCAAGAATGTACCCATTTATAGAAGTCTGGCCTTTGGGAGATGATTAAATCACAAAGGCTGAGGCCCAAAGAATGGATTAGCAGCCTTTTAAGAGCTAGAGTTTTAGAGGAACACTCATCTGTCTTCTGCTTTCCTTCCATGTGAATCAGAGCCTTTGTCTGCTTTAAAGTGGGCTGCAAGCAGGGCTCCTCTTGGAAGCACAGAGGATAGCCCTACCTGGCACAAACCTGAGAGCACCCCTATTGCAGACTTCCAGCCTTCAGAACTGTGAGAAATAAACTCTTATTATTTATAACTTCCTGGTCTGTAGTTCTTTGTTTTAACAGCACAGACTAAAACTATCATGAAACAAACCAGTGCTACAAATAAATATGGGACCATTGCAAAATTACACAATATGAGGAAAGAGTTTATTTAAAGCTATTCTGACATAAACGTTGGTGATAGTTAATCCAATGCTCTGTCCATCAAATGATAAACAAACCAGAAGAAAAGGGAAAAATTATAGAATAAGAAAGATCTCCCATTTATTAAATATTACATTTTCAACTAATGAAGGGACTGAAAAAAGTATAAATCCATTAGGGCATATGAAAAAAAAATAACATTTAGTATAAATAAGAAGACAAGTATAGGTCAGTACATGTCATTATTAGAACCTCTAAGGATGTCAAGATAAATTGGGAGGAGAGGAAGTTATAAAAGAAATTTTAAAATACTATTCAAGCCAAATGGAGACAGTAGATCAAATTTATACATCAAGAGCCAAGTGACATTAATGTCACATAAGTAGATGTCCCTGGTGCATCATGTTCAATTTTCAAAATTCAAACAAAAAGAAAAAAGCTCAGTAAGATTGAAAAGCAGTACACCTAGCACTCAAGGAAATTATCAAAATGGTATCAGAATTTTGATGAACAGTGCTAGTGCTGGAGTAGAGAATAAGTTTCTTGCATTTTCTGTTTCAAAAAAAAAAAACTATATTGTGCCTAGAAATTGTTTTTAAGCCCAACTCTACCTGAGGATAAAATAAAAGCATTTAAAACCATCAGGATATCTAGATTTCCTATGTACTCTTTCTTAATATTCCCATGTACTCCTTCTTAATAGAACTGTGCAAGTCAAGAATAAAATTCAAGGTAACACTGTGAAAGAAACCAAAGTATAATAAATGAAGGTTTTGTACTAACTATTTAAAATTATACTCATTCACCAGTTCGTTTGTTTAAAATTAGAGAGTTTCCAAACTCCAATAAAGATATAGTAAAGAAAAAAATGAAATTCTTCCAATAGAGATTTGTTAGTGAACCAAGTCGTATGATATGGGAGAGAAAAAAAAGATACCTTCAAAGAAGAAAAAAGAAAGATAATTAACAACCACATGGTGAACAAGATAGTATATGTATATGAAAATCATGGTTCAAATATTAACCATAACAACATATACCACGATCATGAATAATGTGTTTAAAATGAAGCATTTGACTTCTATTGTTTAGAGGTTATGACATTTTATCAATGATAAATAAATGTCATCTTAGTATACAACCTGGCTCTTCAAAGAACAATTTATATGGCCATAATAAACTCTCTTTTTCAACTTGTGAATCACCTATAAAGCAAATATGCAAGCGTGTTTACCAAATGTTATAAACCTTGACAATGAAAGCAAGGGCAGAGTTGAGAGATGACAGCAGTTAGGGTGAAGTGAAGGAGAGGGGAAAAAATGTTGGGCGTATGACTCTTTTTAAAGAGTAGAAATATGAGACTTTTCCCTCTGGGGTTAATGAAGCTAGACATTTTAGATGCAGTTCTTAAATCCATAACCACAGACATATAAAATAAACTTTGTAAAGGGAGGCAGTAAACTACATCCTTATTCTTCCTTGAGAGAGTAATATATAGTACTCTAAAAAAGGTAAATTATGAGGGCAGCATAAGCCACAAAGGCGAGTTTGTGAGATACCACCAGAAAGTTAAGATTGGTGCCAATAAAATGTGCTAGGCTGATTCCAGGAAGTCCGGCTGGGGAAATGAATGTGTTTTAATATATTATTTTACCTTTTGCCATATACATGTGTTCCTTTGGGTAATATGTGGAAAATAAGGACTCCATCCTGACTTCGCGGTAGACTTCTACTCATTCTTAAATACTTTATCAAAATATAGTATTTAGAAAGTGAAAACATGAGTCACAGACCAAAAAGAAAAAAACCTTAATGAATATATGCCAATGGGTTTATGCAGCACATTAATTAGAATAATAAGAGGTTGAAGACAGGTTGGAGAATATCTGAAGGAACAGAATGCATTCTACCATAATGATATTTTGAAATTAATTTAAATAAGGCACAAAACAAGTTCATCCTATACAGTAATAGAATTCTAATCTTGGCATTGTCTCTTCTACAAGTCTTCAGTTTAACAAATATTCTCCAAGTCTGCACTCTAAAGAACTTGTAAATCACACGAATCAAACACTCATGTCCCTGAGAAAGTTAAATAGTCTTGTACAAGCCCAGTGAATACTTTCCAAGCCTAACTTTGAAAGGATACACTTCTCTCTCTTGATTGCCAGCTTTGGTTAGCTTTTATCTCAAAAAGAGCTCCAAGAGTCCCCCAAGGAAGATTTTCCTGAGTCTCTTCACATCTGTCTTTTCTTACCTTGTTTGTGTTTTCATGGCTTTCCTCTATTACACAAAAACAACAATGGAGAGATTGTTAATTGTTCCTACCTTGTGTCACTCTGCTCTCCACCACCACCACCACTAGAAAGCAAGCTGTCTGCGCACAGGACTGGTGGTTTTCTAATTCTCAAAGTGTGTGTCGAATTAATGAGTTAACTTTCAAATATTGGTAGGCTTTATAAAACAGAAGCTGAAAATTAGAGATGAGAACACAGAAGGAGAAAGATCAGTACATAAATGGCTCGAAGGGAAAAGCTTCAGTCTTCCATAAAAATCTGTTGATGTGGCAATTTGCAAGTTGTCCAATGAGTAGCTTGTAGATACTGTAGTGTCTTAATATAGCTCCAATCAGATTTGAAAGGAAATAGAATTCACTTAAGTTCTGCCAGTTTACATGACTTACTGAAGCCATATCTCTTTCTTAGATCTTTTGTAATCTTTTCATCTTAATGCCAAATATACTTGTGAATGTATTGAAGGGGTTTCTAGCATTCAGTATCCTCTTATTTCACAATTAGATGCTATGAAATGGTGCCACTTACACACTTTTTTTAAAGTTCATCAGCATAAACTTTTGTTTTTCTACTTCATGAACCCTGCACACAAACCATATGCAAACATAGTACCTTAAAATGGGGATATTTTTGTCTTATCTTGTTTCAAGAAGCACTTAAAATTTCTGTGTAGCATAAGGAGTCTAAAAATATTTGTCCAAATGTTATGGTTTGGGTCTAGGTGCCCCCCACCCCCACAAGCCTCATGCAGTCATGGTGGCAGCTGAATCTAGTGTTTGTGATTGGTTTGTTGTCTATCACTGGGATTGGTGGGGTGATTGTTGCACCTGCCCAGGGGTGGAGCTGGCATACAGTTTAAGGGCAGGAAGAAGACGTGTTTTCCTTGTTTTGCTCTGTTTTGCTCTGTTCACTCTTGCTGTCTGCAGTGGCCTTGAATGGCTGCCCTGCCATTCCATCCTGCCTTGGAGCTAACTGAGTATGAACTGAAACCTCCAGAAACTAAGAAACAAACCTTTCCTTCCTTCATGTTGGTTACCAGGTATTTTGCTTTAGCAATGAGAGAAAAGTAACCAAGACACCAATGAAGAGAAGTTAAGTAACTAGTATAAAGCATAAAATACTTAATAATTTGAACAGCTTTATTGAATTATCTGTTATTGTAGAAGCCACCCATTTCTAACATGTTTTAAACTTTGGTTACATATTGAATGATAATAGTTTTGAAATATTAGGTTAAGATATTTTCAAATTTCACCTTTTTTACATTTTATTATAGCTCTTAGAATATTAAAAATGTGTGGGTCACAATATATTTTCATCAGACCACACTGATTAAGATAATGGCTTGTGATTATATGACTTGTTAGAAAAATCACGATCAAAATACCCCTTGAGCAGTTAATACATATCCCTTGCAAACTTAGAAATTCAATTGGTCATCTTCTTTCTGTTATTTATCTAAAATACTACCTAAGGAGACACTTCCTGCTGATTGTTGGTAGTTACAAAATAATTTTGGTGAGTCTTGATTGGTAAAACTAGGAGAAGAAAACGACAATCATTTGATTTCTCAAAGACATTACATTTCACTTTGCATAAACCCATGTCAACATGCATTTATGTCAGTTCATTTCTCCTTCATGACCATGACTAAGTTGCTTTATCATCTTGTTCCGGTATTTCAAACTAGGTTCTGGGAGTCCTCCTTGGGAACAATTTTTTTGTTCTATGAAATGAAATGGCTCAACTTATGAAGTTGTATGTAAATAATCATTAAAGGAACTGTCATAATGAAATGAATCAAAACTTAATCTGTTCTCTTCTTGGCAAAAGTAGAAGTTCTGTTTCCTGGACTGACTGTGTATGGGAGTCCAGGATGTGAGTGGGTTTTCAATGTAGAACTGGGATTTATATAATTCTTTAAAAACTGCATTTACATTTTCTTTTACTATCTCCCTGGAAGAAAGTAATTAAAAATCAAGTCTTTAAAAAAAATAAGTAAACATCACTGACATTCTTTAATGATCTGCATTCTCCTGAAATTCTGCTCCTTAAAGGAAGGCATTTTTTTCATTTTCTATTCTTCATGGTATCTTTGCAGAGTAGATTGAGGCCAGTCTGGTGGGTGACCTTGGCTATGTCTTGACTGATATTTTCATCTGCAATATACCAAAAGGTAAAAAGCATTTAATTATTCCTCCATTAGCATCCTCTCCTTGGGTAATTTTGTGGACATTTATTTAGAACAGTGGCAGATGAAGCTGGGAGACCAGGGCAATGTTTTCTCAGTCCTTGCTGCATATAGAAATCAGCGGAGAGGTGTCTGTGTAACTGCAACAGACTGAAAACCTATCAAATCAGCTTATGAGTTCTACCTACCAGTATTTCCAGAGTTTCCCAGACTGATTTCACTGTGCAGCAAATTGGAGAACCAAGGCTTTTAAAGTTATGTTATAGCCTAGTTGTTTTAAACATTGAGTAAACTGTGAATTTTTTTTTCTACACATGAAGTATTACTTGGAATTTCCATAAAAGCTGTATTGCTCTCTAAAGCAAGTCTGGGTTGGAAACCTACTCACTTTTCAGGCTTCGTGATCCCTACCACCATGTGGCCTTTGAGATACTTCAGTAGAGTTGCAGAGTTTGTCAAAGCACTGATGGGTTATGGATCTAAGCTGAAATCCACACTTCCCGGAACTGAGGTGCAGACCTATCTCATAACTTGCCTGTGTACTATTTCTTTCTTTCTCCCCTTTCTTTTTCTCCTCCTACTCCAAGTTCTTGTCTCCCAAAAAGCAAACCATCATATGCTTTACAAGATGAAATATACTTCTGGTCTAGAGGCCTGGATTTCAGGACAGTGCTGGTGAACCTAGGACACACATGCCACAGCAGGCTGTTTGTATCCCTGAAAACTCTGAAAGACTCACGATCACTGTTCTAAAATTTCAGTGCTCTTGAAGGCAGTGAAGAAGACAGCTCAGATTTCTCAAAGAAATATGGTTAGTGGAATGAATAAATAATATCTGGCAAATATGTGCACTGCTGTTTTTTGTATCATTTAGATGCAATTGTGATTAATGGAAAATAAATTCATTTCACTGTGATTATATTGACTGTTGTGACTTAAATATGAAGTGTTCCCAAACACTTATGTATGGAAGGCTTGATCCCTGGAATGGTTTATATCTCGATGTCCCCTCAAACCTTCATGTGGTCATAGACAAGGCTTTTCAGAGGTGGCTGGATCTAGGATGTGCTTCTGGGGTCAAGGATGTGACGCTGGGATTGATTCACTTGTGCTAGGATTAAGGGTATGAGTGCTGCTTGCCCTAAGGGTGGGTAACCTGGATAAAATATAAGGGACAGAAAGAGCTGCTGTGGTTGCGGCTTGTCATTTGTCACTTTTAGCTCTGTGCCTTCTGCCTTCTGTTTTCAGCCTACCATCAACTGTTTCTCCTCTGCCATGACTCTCTACCTTGGAACTGGCCAATTATAGACTGAAATCTCTACAAACCATGAGCCAAATAAAATTTTCCTTCTTTAATTTTGGGTGTGGAATATTTTGTCTCTGACAAAAGTGACTAAGACAATCCCCACGAAGCAATTTCTTGAGTTGGGGTCCAGAGGTCATGAAGGTGCGAACCCCTCACTGGGTTAGTCCACAGATAAGTTCCCAGCTGATGCAGCTATTAGGAAGTGGGGCATCACTGGAGAGCCACCCACTGGAAGGGAGACTTTGAAGGGTGTGTTTTGTCCCTGGTCTCTTCCCTTGCTCTTCCTTTTTCTGCTTCTGGCCACACCGGTATTAGTGTCTTTTTTCTGCCCTGTCCTTCTGCCATGTTTCTGCCTTAGAGCCAGCTAGTCATGTACTGAAACATTTGTAATTATGAGACAAAATAAACCCTTCCTCCTTTAAATTGTTATACTCTAATATTTAGTCATGGAGATGGAAAGCTAACTAATACATAAATATACCAGCTTTTGTCATTTTACCAACAAGAGCACTAACAATCACCCTTACTGAGCAGTTCCTGTGTACTTGATGCTGTGCTTAGTTACTACTTTATGTGTGTAGTTTTTTTCCAACAACCTGAGAGCTTTAGGAGGTGAGGAATATTAATATCTGCGTGAGGAAGAGGTCAAATGGTAAAGTAACTGCATCACATTTATATAATCACAGCTGGCTGAGTCTAAAAAAGTTGTGTTTATCTACTCAACTCCACTGCCTATCAATAGTTAACTGGTAATGCATGTATTTTTCCTCTGAAAATCATATTTTCTATTTAAAACACGTTTTAATTTCAGTAGGGTTGCAAATCACCACCCTAGAGGTTGCTGCTCATTGTCATTGTCCTGTTTTCATTTTTGCTTGTTTCTGTTTTCTTCCCTTTTGTTTTATATTTTATGTGTGTGTACTCTGGATATAGCTCATGAAGTGTTTACAAACCCAGGGTCTGCAGTGTAAAAATGGGGCTTGTGAATGTGGGCAATGGGTCTAATTGCCTTGTAACATGCATCTTTGCCTATCTTTTGTTCTTACGATTTTCACACGCTGGATTGCTTCTGAAGATTAGTGGTTGTTTAGCTCACAGTTGTGGGAGTGAGTGAGTCTAAGAGCATGGCTCAGGCATCTGCTCACATCTGGCGGGGCCTCCCTGATTCAGAACACAGAGGAGGGCATCCTGTGCTAGACAGAGCATGCGTGCTGCTCAAATCTTTTCTTCTTCTTCCAGACCCATGAATGCTGTAATGGGGGCCCCACTGTCCTGACCTCATCCAGCTCTAATTAGCCCTCAAAGGCCCCGCTTCCAAATGCCATCAAGATGTGCAGTTTAAGCCTTTCAGATGCTGACCAAGTTTTAGCACGGGGTTTTTGGGAAAATGAATTTGAACCAAAGCAGCATTTGAGAAGGCTGTAACATCATAAAACAACGAAAACATAGAATAAATAACTACAGAACAATCTGTGCTTTGAAACTTGCTACTCTTTGACATTAGTCTTTGCTCTTCTTTTGTTAGAAATATAGCTACCAAACTATATATACATACATATATGCATATATACATTTATGTGTATACGTAGACATGTGTCTATATGTATATATACATTTGTGTATGTAGATATGTGTGTGCATGCTTGTTTGTGCATGTGTGTGCATTTGTGTGTGTTATATGTATCCTTATCAGGAACAAGCATAGAGTGGGAAATGTGTATATATATAATATAATATAATATAATATAATGATATATAATATAATATAATGATATATAATATAATATAATGATATAAAATATAATATAATATAATATAATATAATATAATATATAATTATATAATGTATAATGTGTGTGTGTGTGTGTGTGTGTCTAGAGATACAATGAGAGCTGTTGGAGTCTTGGATAATCTGGAAAATAGATGCTCATTTTAAAGGACTAGCCAACCAATTTAGCTGTAAAAAAACCATGACTGGTCCTATGTTGCTATGTGGTTAGTGTTTTTTCAGAAGAATCTCGAAAATTTTTTTCTATGTGATATTGCTATGAATGATATAGAAACATTATAATGACAGAACAAATTAAGTTTCTTTTTTTTTTTTTTTGTGGTACCAGGGATCAAACTCATGACCTTGGGCTTGCCAGGCAGGTGCTTATGCCACTGAGCTAAATCCCTGGCCACAAATTATGTTTCTATCTATTTTAGTTATTGATTCTACAAGCTATAATCTTTATTTTATTTGAAGAAGAAACAAAACGAAACTAAACAGTAGCAAGCTGATCAAACCTCCTGACACCCTGCGCTATACCTTGGACTGAGAGCACACAGGTTTTGCTCCTGGATGACTTCTGTGGAATCCAGCATGCTGGCTTCTTGGCTGCTCTTTGTCAGTGTCAGTGGGTGGTAGATGGTGTAAAGTGGCTTCCTGTCTCCTCACAGACCAACTTAGAGTCTCTTGCCAGCAACCAGGAGAGTTGAGGTGAAAGTGGGCTTCCTACCAAGGCTCAGATCCTCATTAACTTGAGCTTGATGAATCCTTCAGGATGCAGGAGACTGGCAGCCTTGCTGCAGAGGGAGAACCCCTCTGAGATAAGAGGAAACAGCTTGGCGGATAATGTCTTTGCTTCGCATGGCAGCAGAACCTTCCAAGAAGCTATCAAAAAAAATCGACCTGCCAAAATTCTGCCTGATTTTTTTAAATGAACATTGACCTTTCCTGCTTTACCAGGGTATTTCCTCTTCTTTCTAATTTTTCATTTACTTTTAGATATTCTGCTTTGACCAAGTAAGAATCACCCAGTTCCTAGAATGACAGAGTTCAAAGATTTTGTAATATAATATTCCTATGTTGTAAACATGTAAATCAAGGTTAAGAGAGCAAAAAGAGGTTGTAAAGATGTTATCCAGATTAGGGCTGAGACTTCTTGGCTCATAATCCACTATCTAGGGTTTACCAATCTTACTTTGCATCAAAGTTGGAAGACAAGCACTAAAAAACCAAACCAAAACAAAACAAAACAAAACTATGTAGAACTGCCAGACCTGATGAATTGGAATTTCCAGGATTTAGAACTAGAAAAGTATGGTTTATTTCAGATGCCTGAGTTGTTCAAAGTCTTTCTATGCATTGATTTTGGAGAAACACGGACTTCTACTTGTATAACTCTTGGTTTTTAGATTGTTAATATTTACTTCTAAAACAGAATGTTTTACCTTTGCATCTGAGACAGTGTGAAGCATGTGGAAATTATTATACATCACACGACTATGGTTTATTGTCATGGACCCCGATAATGGACAAATTTGAGTTAAACTATGCTCATTTATTTATTTATTTATTTATTTTTGGTACTAGAAATTGAACTTATGACCTGACACTTGCCAGGCAGGTGCTGTGCTGCTGAGTTGTATTCCCAGCTCAAAGATTTAATGAATATGGAATTCTAAATGCTTATGTAAGGAAAATTTTTCAGAATCTCTCAGGCAAGAAAATTGTGATATAAAAAACTTGTTTGAAAGTGTATTTTTGATGAGATGCTGAACTGAGCCACTGAGATCTGTATTGTCTTTTTTGACTACAAATGAGTAACTATTGCTCTCATCTTAATAGTAACCAAAATTGTGAATAAACTTGACTGAATCTTGATTGTGTTGGAACTGGACTAAATACTTTTATTATCCCATTTAGTCTTCACAAGCACTATAGTGTTTTGTTTTGTTTTTGTTTTTGTCTTTTTACCTTTCCCTAAAAGAGAAGAGCAAGCCTCAGAAGATGAAGCTTGGGGATGCACTGAGTAATAAGCACATACATTTGGTGGACTCCAAGGCTGGCCCAGCCACCTTTGCTTGTGCGACTGCCTATTCAACATGTGTCAGAAAGGCCATCAGTCCCCCTGCTCAAAGCCTTCTGCTGTCACTGTGTCTCACCTCTGCTTCCCCATGGACTCTGCAAAGATTAATGCCGTATTGATTCCAGAGAAAAAGGATTTTTGTGCTGAAGTGTACAATCAGAAGTATAAACTGCCTTCTGTAGTGTATATATGAAAGACTTTCTTCATTCTAAGTGTCTTCATCAGTGCTGGGGAAAAAACGTCGTTCTCTAGCTTTGTTTTACTAACATAATATAACTTTCAATTCATACTGCCACACAAAAGATTATGGAAATGGAATAATTTTTATCAAGGATCCATTAAAAGTAACTGTAATTAGTTCAGTAGTTCAATTCTGTTGGTGGTATTCTTTGGCTGTTTAACTTGACATTGTTTGATAGGAAACATGGACTAATGATAATTTTTTGAGCATTTGAATTTTGTGATTTTTGAAATAATGTGACACTATACTGCTTTTGATTTAATGTGATATATCTAAATATTAGCTTCCAACTTTATGCTCAGATTTTAAAATACCATGAGTTATCCAAAAATGATATGTCATTGAGGCTGGAAACTCAAATGAACAGGACTCCATGTGTTTTGTATTATTGTATCATGGTACCTATTTCATCAAAAACTTCACAAAAGATATACATATATATTATATATGTTATTATATATGCTATCATATATATATATAAAAGCATATATATATAATATATATGCCATCAATATTTGTTAAAGTAAGCTTTCAGGTGAGTGAGAATTTGTTGAGGTCTGTAAGTAGGCTTCTCTTTTAGGGTATCTCACTAGTTACAGAACTTCTCAGACTCCCCCATTTAGAATGGGAGGAAATGATTATTCCTTGGGTGCTGGAGGTCCAGATAATCATCCTGGCAATGCCAGCTGACCTGGAAACACTGTGGACCCTCATTGCCATGTCTGCAGAACAAGGGTGGCAGATGGCATCAGTGATTTCTGAGAAACCTCCATTCTCTAAATTTACGTGCATCCCACCAGTCTTAGCCTTTCCTATCCCTTTGGGGAAGGAATAACTTTTCTCTGGAGTCAAACAGGCCAAAGAAAGAATTATTACTCATTTTTCAAAAAATATCAGTAGCCAGCAACTAGATGGCATACTGCAAATTAGAATTTGGGAATTTAAAGAAACCCTGGATAGTGCCAGATGTGGGGCCTAACAGTAGCAATGATCAGCAGCTACTTCTAGTCCTAAGGGGCAGCGGAGGGAGCTAGATAAGAAAGTGATCATACTCCTCTGGCCTCCTGCAGGCCAGTCTCCTGCTAATGTCTCATACTGAGCAAGCCTGACTGGCAGTGTTGGTGACCATAGAGTCCACTGATGCAGTCCACAGAGTCAGCCTCCAATGCCATGGTCACAGCAGAGACAGAAGGAGGCAGTGTGCATGGGCTAAAGGAGGATAGTAATTACTATCTGCTTGCGTAGTGGCATATTAACTCAATTATATGAAACGGGAAAGAGTTTCACGGTCTAGACTTGGAGCATTCTGCAAACCACACAGCATTGCAGTGCACTGGACAACTGAGTTCAAGATTTCCTTGTCCTGATCGCCAGTCTCAATCTGTAAGCTGTCTTCTAACTTCACGCAGTCTTCCTTAAACACGCAGATATGAGAAACACATGTTTCCCTTTTCACAGTCCTCCCTTTGCAGCCCTTTTCATACTACACTTGGGAAGCAATGTGCTGTTTTTGGAAAGGGATGGAATTTGGGATTTCCATCCTAGTTCCTTAGTTTTTCTTAGCTTATGGGTCCAAACAGCTTCCAATTACTGGAATGCTAATATCTGTCTTGCCTGTTTCACAATATTTCTTATAAGATCAGATGAAGTAATGACAGAGCCCTGTAAAAGGTCAAATGCCATCTACACAAAATTTATTGTTGCTATTCTGCAGGGTTCAGTCATAAGTAAAAGCTACAAGTCTTCCTTAAGGAACAAAATTCCTTGGGCTTCACTGTTTTTAAATACTCTGAATGTCTAATGAGTAGTTGGAATAATTTAAAGAGATAATGATTAGTTTTTAATTATCAATTCTTTGAGTAGACTTAGGTGAATTTAAAAAACTAACTTCTATCCACAAAGAATCAGAATCCTATCTAGCACTTACATATATATTTTTTCTCCTAATTATCTATTTAAAAAACACTAGGCTGTCTTTGGTTTTAGGTTACTGTTTTGTCCAGACTGGAGTAATCAATATTTTGGGTCTTTGTATATACTTGTGAAATATTTGATAGACTTTAGGGACTTCTTTTCACTACAGATGAGATGAATATTAAATATAAAAAAATTCATTAGGCATGGAAAAGTATCTTTGAAATAAGCTACTAATAATTTCCTAACCCAAGAAATAATTGCTATATGTACTGTAACTATATTAACATTAAAAAATATAGTAAGAATCCATTATTGTAATGATTTTTGTTAATACATTGCAAGCATTTTCATACCACTGATTATCTTGCCATAACTTTAATGGTTACACAAAAATACTTTGATTTCTTGAACCAGTCTTGTACTACTATATATACGAAGTGTTTTTGAGTGTCAAAAAACCATGAAATTTTACTATAAGTACTCCTGGAGGGCTGAAGTTTGAGAAACAATAAGAAACTATGTTTTTTAAATGGGAAAATTTGTTTTTCAGAAAACTATTTCCATTAACTACTTGAGTCATTATGAGGCACATAAGTCAAGTGGGTTTAAATTGGTTTTGGCATAGTTTAAAATCTTTAAGTCAGATTTTCTACAAATGCTGCATAATATGATAATTATATAATAAATAAAATTACCCAAGTAAGAGAAATATATCATCAATTTAAGTTAAATTTTTAAAAGATTATAATATAAAACTAAAATGAAATCTATTTTTACCAGAGTTGTACTAATTCATGAAGATCTGTGCCAGCATAAGTCTCACATATACTAATTTAAAATTCTTAAATAATTGATCTTCCTAGTTTTTCTATTTAAAAAAAAGTGGTTCCCTTAGATTTCTTTCAATACATTTATTAGAGTAATAGAGTGAAAAATACCACAAAATCATACCTGTGGAAAATATTCTGTATAGTCCCAAAGATGTTTCTGCCATAATCACATGCATCAAAGCCACAACAAATTAACTCTGATGATTTCTGTGTTCAGTTCATACAGGAGTTTATCTCAAGTGGTGGTGCATGCCTCTAACCCCAGCGCTTAGAGCTGAGGCAAGAGGATTGCTTGACCTTCGAGGTCAGGCTGGGGTGCATAGTGAGTTCAAGGCCAACTAAACTACATAATGAAAACTTGTCTCAAAAAACAAAAAGAAAAAACAAACAAATGGAAAAAAGAGCTTATATCTTAACTGTGTGTGCTTTTTTAAAGCTGTATTTCCTAGGATAAAACATTTTCATTTTAAAACCCTAAAGGAGAAATTATATGTACCTTGTTGGTTTTAACCTTTGGCTTGCAGTTGTATTTATGCCCTTAGTCCTTTGCTAGCAGTGTGCATGCTTTAGGCTTATAATTTCTTTCCTTTCTGTACCCGTCCTTACATAACATTAGCTTATACTCTGAAACTGCTTCATGTGACCTGTTTGAAGTCTTACTTTCCAACTTACTTGTTCTTTTTTCTCTTTTCATTCAGTTTCTTCTCTTAGACCAGAGGTCTGTAAAGTTCTTCTCTAAAATAGCAGGTAATAAATTGTGGATTTTGTGTATGGACCACGTAGTCTCTGTCACATGGAAAGTCTCTGTCACTGTACAACTTCCTACCTGTGTGTGCGTGCAACCATAGACTACGTACAAACAAGTGTTCATAGCTGTGTTCCACTAAAATACATTTATAAACACAAATAGCCAACTATATTGTCCACAGGCCCTTTCTGAGATACTGACATAATATTTTTCTTTACCATGTGTCATTTTATTTGTAAATGCCTACATCCTTTCTAAATATCTATGAACTTTTTGAAAATAATGTATCTATGTCAAAGGTTATCAGTTCATATTTTATCTTCAAGATACCCTATTATTTATTCTATATTACAGAGGATGGAGGACTTCTTAAGAAAGATGGAGAATAATCAAAGCCTTGTTTCTAATAATATAGTGAACATTCATGTATATTATCACTGATGCAAGTACTTGTAATTTGTTAATTGAGAAATTCCTCAGATCACACCTAATTAGACACCTTGATAATAATAACGATGCTATTCTTCCAAGCATAGTACAAAGAGATAAGACTTAAAACTGGGTATATTTGGCACTCACACTCCTGGTTTTCTACACTGTATGTGCTTCCTTTGCTGCTGTACAGCAACAAAACTGTGAAATAGAAGAGGCCAAAAAGCTATGGGCTATGTTTGTGGTGTAGTTTGTAGAGCAGTGGTTGGTTTTGGTCCATTTTCTGTACCTGTAAGAAATACCTGTGGCCGAGTATCCCACAGTTCTGGGAGGCTGGAATTGGTGAGTATCTGTGAGGCCTCAGGTGGCATCACCCCGCTGTGGAAGAGCATACAGGAGAAAGAGGTCCCATGGCAAGAGAACCAAGAAAAAGGTGAACTCGAATTATAAAAAATCTCCATGGGGATAAGCATCCCAATCCCTTCAGACCAGACCCCCTGCTGTAAGTAGGGTGCTTCTTGTCTGCGAAGTCCCTGCCGCTGGCCCTGCCCCTTAAAACTACAACACACTGGGAACTATGAACCATGCACAGGAACCATTGTAGTAGTAACCTCATCAGACCTCAATTTTGCATCATAATTGGGCATTTCCAGCCTTTAGGCAAAGACTTGTTATGATGTTTGGAATTCTCAACGTTTCTTAACAAAGCAACTGTTTCATTCCTAAATCACAAAGTCGGTTTTATGAACGTGTAACTTTCTTTTTGTGTAATCTTAACTGAAATGTCACCCTCCAGGTCTAATCCTGACTACGAAAGTCAGTCAAATGCATGGGCTTATTGTTCATTTTGGATAAGGTTTAGAACTTCTCCTTCTTATATTTTTCTTGGATTTAAATTTTAATGTGTCTTAGTCTAGATTCTCTAGAAAAACAACTATGCCACAAAACTCACATATTAATGAGTATGCATACTTATGGTGGGGTAGGAGGGGAATGAAAGGGAGAGAGAAATGAGCCAAGGAAGGAAGGAAGCTAATGAAAGTAGATAAAAAGTAGAACTAGCTGCAGCTACACAAATACATGTGGATCATGCCTGATTGTCTCTCAGTGCTTAACCCTTCGACTTCTGGGTTTGTCAGTTGCTTGTGTAAGCAACTGTTGCAGAAGCTGCATCTTGTCTGTTGCACAAAATTGCACCTGCATCTTGAAAGGAGGAGGTCATGGCTGTATAAATGAGCAGCACCGGGCTTGGGAGCCAGGTACTCCTGAGAGGTGGTGTGATAGCAGCTTCACTGCAGTGCAGCCCTGGTGTGAGATGAGGTGAGGAATGCATAGATGAGGCCATGATGATTTTATGGCTACAGTTCTCCATTGAGCACGTGGCTGAGGACCATGGAGGCAGAGAGGGCTCAGTAAATCTAGGGAGGAGCTCAAAGGAGATCTAATAAAAAGCAGAGATCTCCAAGTACCTTAACATTGCCCTAAAGTTGACAATTCCCCTTTAGATTTGACTTGTGTTTTCTTTGGTTTCTGGTAACACCTATAACCATCTTCTCACATCCTGTTGTAGTCTCTAAAGAGATGGTGCATAGTATACAGCAGCATTTGCCCTTCATTTTGACCTTGAGGATTATTTGGACCTCCAGATTGTTCTTTTAACTGAGGCCGCCTCCCTGCTCAGGAAATGGGAAGGTTTTACTGTTTCCCTGTGGTGCTCTGTATCTGCAGGAGGTGATTCACATGCACATTGAAACATTGGCTTAGGGCATAGCTGAGACAGTGTGCCTCCCCAATTCCATGCAGGATATGAACCATAATTCCCTCTCCTTCAAAATCCTTAAACCTAAGCGGGTTCCACAGGCTCCTCACATCCTGGGCCTGAGGGAGAATGCAAAGCAGCAGTTTATCATCCACCACTATCTCACTGTACTGGTATTAATCTAACTTACTCCTCCTCCAGCTAAGAGGAACCCTTTACTAGTCCTGCCTGTTGGGAATTACAGTGGGAATGCAGTCCAGCTGTTCTCTAAATCTTTTCTGTGTTCAAGTTGATTGCAGGAACTGTTCAATCTAAAAACCGAATATTTTAATATTCTCTTTCTTTTTCACTCATTGATCCACGGTAAGTTTGCTTCCGTATGGAAATTGCAGCATCTACTTTCCTGAATGCAGGATCATAAGGAAATACCAAAATAATAGGAATTGAGCAAAATAATAAACAGTTAAATTATACATCTCATCCTCTCACACTTGTATATGCAAACTGAAAAGTAAAGCATGTGGGAGGGAATTTGCCTGTCACTGAGAGAGTCCAGTGTGGAGGAAATAGGTCAGGTCTGTGCCTACGCAGGATCCCAGGAGACTCCTGGAGGAATCTCTGTCTTGGGCTGCCCTTGACTTGCTGTATATCAACTCCTATAACTTTGAGACAGTTTCAGTACTTAACTGTGTTATTGTTCTTTTTTACCTAGCATATAAAGCCTGTCTGGTCTGAGATACCACATGGTTCTAATATAATCACCCCTCAGTGCACTTCTTTGGCTCCTTATCATGCTATTTACTCTCTTACACAAGGCCATGATCATGCATCACTCAACAAGGTCTCAGAAATAAGTATGAGCTGATTTCTGGGTTTTGAATCTACTAGTACTGTTATCAAAAGAAAGAATTTACATTTTCTGCACGTCTGCACTTTGCCTGGCTAGGAGAATGACAGTGAAGGAAAGCTAATGCAATTTGATAAAATGGCTAAAATGAGTCTATTTACAGTCTTGTAGCTCTTACAGCTGTGAATTTAAATATAGTCACATAGTCACCCATAAATGTAAATGTGTGTATATTTGGACAGAGAATGGGAGCTAAGAATCATTTTTGGACTCAAGATTTAAATTTCCTCTTGGAATAAATATTGGAGTTTAGGTTGACTGCATTGAAAATTTTATCAGTTGTTGGACTGGTTTCTTACCCTCCTTTCTTTGGATTTTTAATCCACAGAATGTCAATGTCTGCTCACCCTCCTCCCTTCCTTTCTCTCTGCCTTGTCCCCTATGTGTGCCTTGCAGCTCCCTATCATGAAATGGCACTCAACCTTGATGTTAGCATCATTGTTTTAAAACAGGGGAGTTGACTATTCCTACCCTGCTTCTCCCCGTGCCAGAAATACCAAATAATAGCAGATGTGGAAATGCCTCCTGTTGATATTCATTTGGCATTTGGTTCTAGTAACAAATATGAATGGATTTTAAATTTTTTCCAAGTCAATATTAAATTCAAATGTCAGTCATTTGTAAAGGGTACATTTTAACCAAGCATTACCTTTGTGGCCTTTGCAGTATCAAATCAAAAGACACCAGCATGTGAGAGTGTATGGGACAAATGAGACACTGCTGGTGACCCTCGCAGTGACACAGAGGTGGGCAATATGGTACCAGATTTCTGAGTTCCTGAAAACCATTTGAAGAGACAAAGTATGGACAGCAGTCTTTACAAATTCTTAAGTAATAGGCAAAAATCTTAATACCTAATGAGGAAATTTCTTTCTTCAATTTCCTCCTTTGAGAACTCGACACAACAGTGTTGTTTGGTTCTTAAAGTTATTGGGCCAACTGAATGATTTTTTAATGTGAGTTTATATGATTAGATGTAGTAGGTGTGCTCTCTCTCCATATGGTACTTGGTTCACAAATGCTTTTGTTTGCAAACAATTTGATTCACAAACAGAAGCGGTCAGCAGAATTTTTGTTTGTTAGTGAACTCTACATGAGGTGACAAACGTGGCTACAGCTCACTTTTCCACCTGAACACAACCATGGCCATGTTTCCCAGAATCAGGGAACAAATTAAGTTCATGAATGGAAGCACTGCTATATATTATATTTGATTAATCTGTATAGTTTAATAATGTATGTATTAATTTCCTTTAATTCAGAAGACCTCACCAGATAGGCAGTCCCTTAGAGTCAAATGTTAGGGAATGCAAGGATTTTAGGAGTTCAGGAGAGAAGGGGTCTTGAAAGCTATATTTCTGCAAGTTTCATAGAGATAATATAAAGTTAGTTGGGCAGTTAAAAATGATTTTGTCATAAGGAGGGGACAAAAACTTGCTAGTGTATATTCTTCTAAGTAGTAACACAATATTTCATCTGCTCTTTAACTACCGTTAGTATTACTACTCAGCTCTTTTGAAATAAAGACTCTAAAACATTTTTTTAAACATGACAGGGAGCTAAGATTGAATCATTTTTAGGGATACCCAAATTAGTACAGAAATTTGTACCCAGCTATACTCTAAGAAAGGTAACTTAATTCTACCATAGCATATTTTTCTTGACTTGACTTAAAAAAAACTTTTCCTGCCCAAAATGTAAACGAACCCTGCAAGTTTCTATCTGTACCACTTTCTGCTAGGAATTCTGTGTACTTTTCTGGTTGAATGTTGAATCTACAGGTTGATAAACTTGTAAGCACACTCTAGACCTGGATGCTATTAACAATAATCTTTCATTTTTGAATACAGGGTTTAGACACCTTGAAAATATTGATCTCAAAAGGTGGATGCCTTTCACTGTTTGGAAGTTGGAGATAAGCAGATTTAGGAAGAAATGACTTCACTTGTTTGGCTTGCTTAGTGCTCTTTGTCTTATGTATCCTCTTGTGAGAATTTAACAATATATTTTTTTCAAAAGAATGAAAAATCATAGTTATGTCTGAAAACAATTCAGTTCTGTGTGTCTTGCACAGATTTTCATGAAGTTTTTAGAAATGAATAAAAACATTTTTGAGGAAGATAGTTCATTATACCAATGAAGGATTTTTGCTTGTCCTTAATTTTGTATGAACAATTGTCCCTCTCTATCTGTCCTTGGCAGTTTCTTATAGCCTCCTTTTTCTCTTCCTATATCTGTTATTGTTGGTATTATAGCTAGGGGTTATCAAAAGGCCCTGAGTTTAATTGAGACTTACATGTTGCTCTGTTAATATATCAGGGAGCTATTTTTGGTGTATCTTCTTAGGAGTGAATTTCTAATTATTGCTTTGTAAGGACATTAACAACCTGGGGGAGGCCTTGGTGTGTACTGTTAGGAAGCTGAGTTAAACTATAGAAACAGTTGAGCAGAACTCTATTATTTTATTGTTACTGGCTAAACAACAAATTATGACTGTCATGTCTGTCTACTGATGCAGGGAATAAAGCTTATGCAACATTTCAATCAATAAATTTTAGATCATTTTGGAGTTTCTCTGCACTAATTGCTTTCCATACATTACGCAGACCTTTGCCACTGACAAAAGAAAGCCCCCACCCCTAAGTGTTCTTTAGTACCCTGTGTGTATCTAACTTAAAAACCTGTATGGGGAAGACAGTTACAAACCAGTGACCCAGCAGTTTGAAAGCCTTTGCTCTAACACATAGGCCACATGTTCCCATTCTCCATTCTGACTTGTTGATGTTTGTTCATTCTCTTCTGCCCTATCTGATTTCTTCTTCATCGTTAGACCTGATTCTTTTTGCAACTGAACACCCCCATGAACGCTTGACTCTAGGAGAAAAAACACTCCTGGCCTCAACACTGCAGTCTCACTGCTCTCAGCTTTTTTCTCAGTTTTATTTCAGAAGCACCTTCCTATTTCCCCTCCCAAGCTGACTGTATACATTTCTCCCACTTCCTTTCTGGTGGTACCCAGTACCGTATACTCAAAGTGTTCTTTCATCTCTTCTTCTCAGCACTTGTTGCAGTTGGCAGTTCTATATTTGTGATGACTTGTTTAATATCATTATATTCCCCAGCCGTGCTACAGAACCTTAAAGGTAGTGAATCTCGTACTGTGATCGGGTTGATGGTCCATCTCTGCTGACTTCAGGATGGCAGCAGACAGTATTTTAGTTACAGTGCATGCCTTTAATTACCAGTGTCATTTTCTTAGCTCTGAGACTTTCCAGCCAGTGGTTTAAGCTCTGTGCCTCAGAGAAATGGTAAAACAGACATGATAGGATGTTTATGTAGAACAAATAGAATAAGCCGTTTAACCATTTAACAGTTTACCCCGAATGTCACTCAGACATTTTGTGTTTGGGAAGATGTCATTTTATAGCCAGTTGAATAAGTTTGATAAAATTGTCATTTTTTTATATTCCCTATTATCTTATAAAAATCAATGAAAAATATGCAATTATTGGTCATCCTGTGTTTAAATAATTGGACCGGTAAATGATTAAAACCCTTGGTAGTGTGCCTGGCTCATAGGCAAATGCTGACTAAGGTGAAAATAAAACCATGATTTTTCTTATCTGGTTACATTCTAAAAACTGAAGTATTCACTAACATGGGAAAACATTATTCCATTTTGCAGTGTGTTTTTTTGTGTGATCTAATTGACAACATTAGAATATTTTTTAACTCTTTGTATGAATGGAAACTACACTTTCTGTGTTGTGTGTTAAGAATTACTACCCTGGATGGATAAATGATTAATAAAAAACTGAACTTTTATCTCTCAGAAGTTGTACATTCAAAACAAATGAAGGAATGTCATTCCCCTTAAAAGGCTCACAACACATTTATCTTATGTTTTAAACTTAGAGAAAACCAATGTATCTCATGGGTGCTATTAAGGGGAAAAAAGTATCTATTGGGTTTCATTTGTTTGTTCTAATAACCCTTTTGGAATGTCTCATTCTCCTCATTGAAAAGATTAAGAAAACCAGTTCCGTGCTGATTAAGTGAACTGTCAGTTGGGTTTAGCAGAGGTGTATTGAACGCCTGGTCTATGCCAAGTGCGCTGGGAGACAGAAAGAGGAGATAGGCTGGTCGTGGCTCCCCTGATGGTGGCTTCAGAAAGATGAGCTGCAGTCTTTAGCCTGCAGGCAGTTGGGTGACGAGGGGGCCTTCCTGTCCTGCTGTATATCTGCGGTATGTTTACTGAGGCTGTGAGAGTGAGGTCTTTAGCTGTTTTAGTGAGAATCAAAGACACTGAGGAGAAACATCTGATCTCTCAGCCAAATCAAGCACCTTCCAAGCATGAAAACTAGGCCTGAGATGCTGAGGCTTTCCCACTTCCTCACTGTCAAAACATTATAACTAACTGCCTCCTGGCTCCTTGATTATCTGCAGCCCAGCTGCTGCTTTGACCAGTTGAAAAATGAGCAGATCTCCTTGAAGGAGGCTTGTGCACAGGAAATTCAGGCTCTAGTATTGCTGAGTATTCGTGGCCTACTTACTGTCCTCCTTGTGGACCCTGCTGCTCTCTGATCCTGCCGAGTTGCTCTGTGATTTTCTTGTTGCTTTTGTTTCTTTACACAACTGCACAGTGTGTGAATTTGTTTTCTCCTTTGGGATAGAAAGACAACTTTTCACTGTCTGACCTATTGCAGATGGTGGGAACTCACTGGTATGGTTTGACTGTCTTGACCAAAATTTCCCCTGTCAGGAAGTTTGCAAATTCTTATGTCAATAGGATTGAAGGCAGGGCTTTGGGTGGTAATTAGGGATAGGTGAGATCATGACAGTGAGTTCCCATGATGACATTAGTGGTTTTATAGGAAACGGAAGAGAGCCCTGGGCTACCACACTTGCTCTGTCTCATCCTGTGATACTCTCCACCACTTTCTGAAGTAGCAGCAAGGCTTCCCCGCAGATGCCAGTGCCATGCTCTTGGACTTTCTAGTCCCCAGAGCCAAAGTAAAGTAAAAACAACAAAAAGAAACCCGCTGTGCATAAGAGAGCTCGGGCATTTTGTGAAAGTAATAGGAGACAGCCTCAGACACTTTAATTTGTTGAATTATAGGATGGACATATATATTAAATAAAAATATGCATAGTTGGCTGGAGGAGCTGATGACAGTGAATAAAAAACTCAGGACCTTTAGTAAGATCTGTGTTCTACTAGAAGGACTGACATTATAATCAATCAAATGACTGCATAAGATGCCAAGTGGTGGGAGATACTGTAAGGAAAAAGGAGTTGAGGCTGGGGCGATTGGGGTATGATACTTCTTTAGGTGGAGTAAGAGAATGTCACATCAAAACTGGCTTATCCCCATGAGTTCTTCCAAGAAAGCCTGAATAGGGATTAAATAGTATATTGCCATGTGTGAAGAATCGAAAGCATAAGTGAGTTGGCTAGTGCTGAATGTGCAAGGGAAAATAGATGGGTTAGTCATGGAGAGGGTGGTGTGTATGATATTCAGACCATAGACAAAGCCTTATGAGCTTTGGCAAGAATTGTGCGTGTTATTCTAAATCCAGTGGAAAGCCTTGGAGGGTTCTAGACTGTGCTGTGATTGGATTGGCCGTTTCTGAAAGCAGTATACGCACAGATGTGTTAGCTGATAAACTCCTCCTGGTGTGCTGGGGGGTGCTCAGGGGGTTTGCAACCACATCCTAGAGAATCAGAAGGCCCAGGAAAGTAGGAACCTTGGGGCTTTGACTCTTTTAAATGGGTTGAGTGTATACAACACTGGTACCCAAGGCTCAGCACGGTATTGAAAGGAAGCCCTCCCAGGACAAAGAAATCCTAAAACTATGAACTCACCTAGAGAAACTAAGTTTATTTGATCAAATAAATGTGTGTATCGGTCCCCAATTTGAGTATCGCTACTCTGTATTTGTCACATGCAATAAAAAGGTAATAAAACATAATGGTTATTTTAACAATGTATTTCCAGAAAAATTTTTTTTGGTGGAACTGGGGACGAACCCAGGGCCTTCACACTAAGCTAAATTACCCAGCCCTCCTTTTCATTTTTTATTTTGAGACAGAATCTCAAAGTTTCCGTACCAAGTTGAAACTTGCACTTTTTCTGCCTCAACCTCCCAGAGTGCTGGTATTGCAGGTGTGTATCATCACACCTGGCTCAAATTTCCAAATAGGGATCTAGCTTTAGTTATTAACCTAAAAGACTACTATTAACTGTTAACATACTATGAAGATATATAATGATGTAATTTTCACTATAATAAAACTTTAATGTTTTTATATAAAAGAATAATAAAATTTAAAACCTTAGCAGTGAAAAAAAAAACCCTACATTTCTAACCAGGAATCAGCTTAGTTTGTTTTACTAGGCTAGGAAAATAAGGCATTCTTGTGTGTGGAAAAGAAAGGAAGTGAAGTCAGCTATGGAACATAATGTGTAGAGTCATTCGTTTATTTATCCTTTGCTCACCTCATTTTTGATCAGTAAATTTTGATTGTGATAAAAATCCAGAGACCTTTTCTGAGTACCTGAGTTTAGCAAGTGCTCACTAAATGTTATCATTTTGGTTTCTGCACCAGTAGTGAAAGAATGGAAGGCCAGGAGGCCATACCACTCAGCAGCTTCCCAGGCGCACCTGCTCTTGTGGTAGTCAAAAGTGCCAGAATTAGCTCTGGTCAGTGTCCGCTCCCTGCACACTGTGATAATCAAGTAGTGGCAGAGTCCATCTTAGTCCTTTCTTCTCCTTTGTAGCAGTAACGCAGTGCCAGGTGCATCAAATGAGGAGGAGGAGCCAGGAAGTATCCATCAAACAAGGAAAGTCATTCCTTAATACAGGCACAAACCATCACCTGGCTGTCCTCTTGCCTGGGCTCAATTCCATGCTGTAATCACCTATCATCTCCCATAAATCCCCATGCAGCATTTTCAAGAGAAGAAATTGCTGCTTCCCACCCTTCTCTACCAGTGCTTCCTCTTTGTGGTGCTCAGCATTAGGACTTGGAAGAGCATGGACATTTATAAAATGTTGCCAGGCACCATCCATTAGGTAATCTATTAGGTCATTGACAAGCCAGGAAATAACCTTCTGCTTCCTGTGTGAATAAACATCCTGTCCTAGGGTATGTCAGCTTTCTGTTGGTAGGATTTTATTTGGTCTTCCTATAAAAGTTGTGTCTTTGTCTCTTGGAGATTAGAAAGAGAAATACATAATTCTTAAGACAGAACTTAGGATATTGAAGTACGTTAATCAAAAGTGCCCCATCTGCCTTTTAAATTTTGATATTTCTAGGCTTTTGTGTCAGGCTAAGTAAACCTTGGAAGAACCAATGTTATTTCCATTTCAGTCACCGATGTGTTGGTTATTGCAAGCCTGTGGCTCTTCCGGTAAAGGATAAATTGGATTTCCCCTGTGTGAATTCTGCTTACACAGAAATTTTTCTGCAGCTGTTCTCTGCTTACTTGTGAGCGCCTTTATTTTTATAACAGGTATAAACAGCTACTTTCTCAGATTAAGATAATGCTCAATTTAAGACCTAGGTTAGGTTTGATGCAGTGAAGTTTTTTCCACTGAATCCCAGAACACACACAAAGACGTTAGTTAGTACACTGAGAAAATCTAAGTGAGTTTTGTAGTTAATGATAATATTTTGATAAAAGATTATTATACCAATGTTGACTTTTTAGTTTTGTCAAATGTGACATGGTTATATAAGATGTGGACGTTAGGAAATTGTGAGCGACAGGTATACAGTAGGATATCATATTGTTTTGCTGCTGTTCTGTAACTTTATTGTGATTTCAAAATGAGGAGTTAATTAAGAAACAGCTATAAACTGGAGTGAGGTTTGGGTAGCTGCTTGCAATTCTTACTCTTGACAGTTTTCCAGTGCACGGTGTACAGTTCAAAGCCCAGCAGCTGAGGGAGAAAGATGATGGTGGCAACCACTGGAAGTTATTAAGTACTATCCATGCTGATCAGTAACCCACAGGAACGGGCACAGTTGGGTCTGTACTCTGAAGATGAGGAAACTGAGGCTTACCGCTGGGAAATGACTTCTTCAAGATTCATCGTCATAGTGAAGTAAGAATTTAAATCCTTTGTCTTTGATGCCCAGAGCCTGTTCTCAAGCAGAGAGTTGGAAAGTATCCATTTTAATCAGGATGCTGCTATGCATTACTATAATTTTGACAAATTCCTGAAGCTTTTTGTTTCTCTGTTACCTTACTTATAGCATAAGGAGAGCAGGTCTGATGAGTGTTAAGGCTTCATTTAACTGTGAAATCCTCCGACCTGTTGAAGTATGCATAAAATATCTTAATTGAAATACTTCCATTACTCTTTTCTATCAACTGGAATCCTTTTATGATTTGTAAAACAAACCTTTTGATCTAAAGGGGCTTATGTGACATTTGAGCTCTCATTCACATTCATTTTTTTCTCCGAATAATTCTGCCAACTCTTGTTTCTGGTTAAATATTCACCAATCCTGGCACCAATGAGAATTCATAAGTGAAATTTAAATAACATCTTAAAATTATTGAGCAGTAACTTTTGGCATATATTGTATAAATCTATAATTTGATACATTTTGCTAAATAGTATAGAAATGGAACCCTGCTGGTAATAACCTATCCTGAATTGATTTGTGAGAGTAAAATCACTATGACTGTACCAAATTTCATATGAATTAATCTGAGAAAGACTTTCTGATACACAGGTTAGCACGGATTTGGTTATGTTTACTTCAATATAAGTATCATCTTAATGACGTATTACCTATTTTAGCTCTACTAAATAAGCAAGTCAATATTAAGCAAAATATTTTACAACAGTAATTAAAATGACTTCTGAACACTGGGAATAATTTGGCCAGCATGAGTAGATTTCTTAAAATCTCAAGACTGACTGGAGCCCACTCTTATAATGTGAAATAAAATGAATGGGGAAGAAAAACTATGTATACTTTCCAGAAGGATTCTTCATAGTATGCAGTGTAAAATTATTTTTAAGTGTTTTTTTACTGAGCTTCTGCATACAGTCTTGGATGCTAGCTGTGGTGTTTTAAGCAAGTAGTTACACACATACACACAGACACACACACACAGACACACACACACGTCATTTCTATTCCTGACAAAAATAAACGAAAGAATCATATAAGCAGTTAATCAATTGAAAGGAATAAAATTGAAGAGGAAACTAATTATCATTTTGCTAAATGCTGCCTAAGGCAGTAATCAAAAGGTAATCAACTCAATGAATACTTAAGCACTATTATTTGTTTTAATACAGATTAGGATGATATCTTTATGCATTATTACTTGAATACATAGAATCATTTTTGATACTTCCCATTTCAAAGACCTTATGACTAACTTTGAGGCAGGAAGACTTTAGTGAAACACTAAAATTTCCCAAATCATGTTAAATATCTAACTTATTTCCTTTGCTGTAGAGTAATGAAGTAATAATTTCCTTTATAGTTGACTTGACCTTTAATCCTTATCACTTTGAGAGTAAATTTAAAAAAAAACAGTCTTTGGGTTTTTAAATGATGACCAGTCATATGGAAAATTGAGTCCTTTGTATGTACCTGCAATTACTACTTACTTCACTTTGCCAAAGTCAGGAAACTTGGAGGTGTCCTAGTTTTGTTATGTATATCATGAGTTTAATTATTCTAGTTGAATTTACATCACAGGCTTAATAGGTTTGAAAGTGCACTGTAAATTATATCGACTTGCATTCTGGGCAGTGAAAACAATGGACTCTTTCAATACGCGTGTTTAAGGCATAGACTATAGGTGTTGTAGCTCCCTGCTGATGTCTGGAGCAGAAGACCATAGCAAGAGGAAGAGACACAGACAGGGCATCATGTCCAAATGTCTTTGCTGCAGACTTTGCTGATATAGGGCACTTCATGTTTTCCTCTTCCATCTTCAGATTTGCCACCATCAATCCCTGGATTTTCATGTTGCCTTGGTGTGCACTTCTCTGTATTGCGTGCTCTGCCCTCCTTATGCTCCCCTACATCTCTGCACATGCTCTTATTTCTACCTGCAATGCTTTGTGAGCATCCATTACCCTTGAAATCTTGTTCCTCTGTGCTTCTGAAGCATCAGAGATCTAAAGTGACAGTAATCACAATACACCCGTTATTAGGTTAACTTTTACCCACTAAAATTATATGCTTCTGAAGGTCAGGCACCATGCCCTCCTTATCTTTATAGCTGTATTATTCATCATAGTGCTATCATAGAATAGGCTGTCACAATTGTTTAGTGATAGAATGCATTTTAAAGTGTGCCATTTCATCTTTGATTCTGGAAAGGTAAAAATGTGGAAGCACCTCTTGTCTATATTGCTCTCTATTTTATAACCCGTTCTGCTTTTGTTTCTTTATCTCTAGAAGGGAAATGATGATTCTCACCTTGTACTGTTTAAATAATTGCATGCACAAAATATATGTAAATTGATAAGCACACTGCATGATATAAACATAGTGGCCATTAAATAAATGGTAGGCATGACTGTGGATACTAACAACACTAATGATATGATTAAGAGAAAAAACAAGTAATTGAGGACATCGTTTTTGCCTTGAAAACTTTAAATTCATCTGAAAAAACCAGATATGTATACAAATTTAACTAGTAGCTTATTAGTTTTGAACTAACATGTAGTAGGTCTTTTGAAATTTTGATGTGCGGGATAGGTTAGATCTGGGATGTTCCCCAGCTGCCCATGAGGAAGAGGCTTACTTCTCAGCTAGTGGAGCTTTTGGAGATGGATTCTACTGGGAAGAAATAGGGGTGTGGTTTTCAGGACAATATTGAAACCTCAGCCCTTTTTACACTTACCCGGCTTTCTTAAGGTAAGTAGCTGGCTTTTCCACACTCTGCCATGATGTTCTGTCTCAGCCCAGGGCCAAAGCAACAGGACCTACAACAGGACCATGGGCTGAAAACTGTAAAGCAGTAAGCCAAAATAGTTGTCTTCTTTTAAACTGACTTAGCTCAGGTACTTGTTACAGGAGTGAAAAGCTAATTAATGTAATTGCTTTTGACTATTCATAGAAAGATCAACAAAACAAAACACCTTACAGGACCATTCAAAGGTAAAGGAAGACCAACAACACTAATGATAAAGGCTGAGCTGTGCTGAGCACCTATTCTGTGCCAGGCTTTGTGCTCAACTTTTCACATGAAAAATCTCTTAGAATACTTGGAGAGTTGGGTTTTTCCACAGCAGTCTTTATAGCTGAATACTCATGCTCAGAGAAGTCCAGTAATTTGCCGAACACCACACTTACAGGCCAAGTTTGAACCCAGGCAGTCTAGCTGTAGAGCTCTAGCTTATAAACTTTGTGTTGTCTTGTTTCTAAGAAAGTGTCCTGGAGGGCAGTAGGAATGGACACAAATCATGAAGAAACATAAAAATAGACCAAGTGCATTCCATGTACTGGTTGGCTGCAGGGTAGATAATGGGCGATGTTAACAAAGGTATTAGAGTGATTGTTGGAAGCAACAGTCAAGACTAATCTGGGGAGAGGAAAGAGATTTTATGAAGTGATGGCAAAAATGTGATTTTTTATTTTAATTTTTATCAGTACATGTTTGCAGCACATAATGATTACATTAATTGTGGGGACTTGGTGTGAATGTAACACATGATTTTTGTACCCTTCTCCTCCCTGCCCTACCCCTTCTCTTCATCTGTTGATCTCATTCCCTTTTGAAAAATATTTATCTCCCTCTCTCTTGTTATCTATCCTTTATTTTGCTGTTTAACTTATTTATACTTTGGCTTTCTCACATAAGAAAAAGCTATGTGTTATTTAAATTTATGTGTCTGATGTATTTCACCTAATACCGTGGTCTGGAGGTGCATCTGTTTTTCTATAAATCACTCACATTTATTCTTCTGTATAGGAGAGAAAGAAACCATTATATATAAATACCACGCTTTCTTTCTCTATCCATCTGTTGATAGATATAAAGGCCACTTCAAGATTTAACTATTATGAGTTTTGCTGTTATAAATATGAGTATGTGTATATCACTAGAATATGATGTCTCTAACCCTTTCTGGGAGATCCTTTAAGGAATAGCTGGGTCAAATGGCAGAAAAAATATTTCCAAAGTGGTCACACTGCCAAAACTAGTATGTATCCTTAATGGGATACCAGCAACATTCCTCATCCAACCAGAAAAACTAATCCTAGAATTCATATGGAACCAGAAGATATCTAGAATATGAAAAACCACCCTGGAGAACAAGAGTAAAGCAAGAGGCATCACAGTCCCAGATTTCAAGTTATAGTACACAGCTAAAGTTATAAAAAAGTAATGTGGTGCTAGTCAAAAGCAGGTATGTGGATCATTGGGACAGAATGGAGGGTGCAGAAAAAACCCCAGGCACATTCAGCCATCTGATCTTTGACAAAGAGGCCAAAACATATGCTGGAGAAAAGGTCACTTCTTAAATGTGATGCTAGAAAAACTGGCTCTAAACAGTAGATAGAATGCAGTAGATAGAATGCTAGCTCCATAGGTCTCATCATATACTAACTATAATAAAAATGGGCCACAGAACTAAATATTAAAAATATATTTAAGTAAGTTTAAATATATTTAAGTTAAAAATATATTTAAGTTGCTGGAAATAAGATGTATAAAACTCTTGAAGACATAGACATAGGTAAGGACTTTCTTAACAGAATACCAGTTGGACAAGAAACACCAGGAACCTGCAAATGGCATTATATCAAATTTAAAGGGTTCTGCACAGCAAATGAAATAACCAATAGAGTGAAGAGACAACCTACAGAAGGGAAAAATTTCCCTGCATACCGCAGACTGATAACTAATATCTAGAATATATAGATAACTAAAAATATTAGATACCCCCAAAATAAAAGCCCCAATTAACAAATGGGCAAATGAAATGAATAAAAACTTCTCAGATGAAGTACAAAAGACCAATAGACACATGGAAAAATATTCAATATCTCTGACCATTAGAATAATGTAAATTAAAACAACATTGAGATCCCATCTTATTCCAGAAAAATAGCAATCATCAAGAAATCAAATAATAACCAATCCTGGTGAGGCTGTGGTGGCTTTGTTGGTGGGAGTGTAAAGTAATACAACCACTATGGAAATCAGTATGGTGAGTCCTCAAAAGCATGATTATTAAACATCATTGCTCAGGCCATGGTTACATTCTATCTAGATTCCTCCACTACTCTAACTTTTCTCCTTGTTACTACATATTTGATACACTCTACACACCAAAAGAGACTACCACGCCAACTCTGTAACTCTAGAAGTTTTGAAATTTTGCAAAAATACCACTAGGACTTGCTGTTGCCTGTCTCATCTGTTTGCAGGTGAAGCTTCCTATGCTGTGTTCAGGTGCTTGAATATATCTTTCAATTTACTGTAATTTTCAAGGTTGATCTTGTCAGCAAGAATTTTGTTATAATTTCAAGTATGAGACACAACTGAGAAGTGTAATTCAGAGAAAGAGATCCTGGAATTTCAAGAAGATTGTTACTTTACAGGGCAACTAAAGGTAGAGTTATGGGGTCCTAGCTTTGGGTTGGTAATGGGAAAAGGGAAAGTGAAATCCCAAGCCTCTCTCATGAAGAAGCCAGCAAGGGAACTGAATAATGGCATATGTCAGTGGTAGGAAAAAGATGGCAAAGTGTATGTCATGGGTTCTCATCTGAAGTTCCAGAAGGACAGTGATAATAGTTGTGATTTTGAGAACAGAACAGTTCTAAGGAAAGAGTGTGATGGATGATCAGTTACAGCTGAAAACTGACTCTAAAGGGATGTCTGTTGTGAGGGGTTTGGGAATAGGATTGAGAAGATCAACTGGTGATCAGGTTTATGAATAAGAATGATGAACCCACTGGGAAAGATATGTGGGCATAGGGAAAGATTAATTATGAAATGCTATATTAAGTGAAGGAACAGTATAGAATCAGTTAAAGAAAAATTAAAATTTCAGTAGCATCAACTTAATTGGTAATCTAGAATCAGTTTGATGGATAAATAGGGGAAAGAGACCATAAAAATCACCAAGAATATTTAAGGGGAGTTGTTTTTATGTTTTACCACTAAGTATTAACTAATCACATAATGTTGAATTTTCCTAATACATGAGTATTTCTCCAGTAATTTAGTATGCATATGAATCAGTTCTGAATGTTGAAAAATTTATAAGTAAGCAGTAAAAAAGAAACTTGAGCTAATGAAATAGAGATAAATATATAAATTCATCTGGTTTTTGTGAGGATACTTTATTAAAAGTTTTGGTTATCTTAATTTCTACCAAGTACCAGCTACACTAGGTTTTTACCACCAATGTAGTTTCATCTCCATTTTACACTCAGAATGAGTTTTCATCAATCTCATTGTTTACTTGTCTGTCTTGAAAAGAATATTATCCAAAGATGTAATAATTAACCTAGGAAAATGTATCATTCTAAAGACTATGACATGGTGGAAAATAAAATGCAAAAAGGAGTTCCTGGTTTTAATTTATCTTTTGAGAAAATAAATAGGAAGTCAGTAACTACTTATGCATGTGAGAAAAATGGAAGTATACTTCAAATAAATTCACTTGTAAGTCATGGGTTTAGAAAGATTTGCTGTTATTTAGACTTCCTGTGAAGTTCAATTAATATAATTTTGATGGTACTAATCAATAATGAAGAAAGTAAATGAGGTTATATTTTAAGGATACGAAATTACTGTGTCCTCAATTAATTTGAAGAGTAAAGATTTGTACTCATCTCATATGAACATATTCTTACCTAAGTAAGTATTCATGTGACTTTTTTTTCAAAAAAGCATTTATCTTACTGTTGGAATAAATAAAAGAAGTTACTTGACTGGCATTGTATTAGAATTATTTCATAAGTCTAACTAATGACATTCATAAAGTTGGTGTGGTTCTTACAATTTTTCTTGGTTTTCTCTTACTATAGTAGAGTGTGAGACTCAGTTTAAATACATTTTGGAAGTCGGGATCATAGATTTATTGCTTTGTGGCAACATAGCTCAATCTACTAAACTAATAAACCTTGAATGTCATAGTGCCTTCTATTTTATCAATGTTAGGCAGGCAAACCTATCTAGTTTTTATACTTTAATATGTGAGAGTCAATTCTAAGGATAGAATACATAGACTTTTTAACTTATAGGCTGTGTTTAAATAAAACTATACTGGGCTGGGGATTTAGTTCAGTGGCATGCGCCTGGTTTGCAAGGGCAAGGTCGTGAGTTTGATCCCCAGTACCAAAAAAAAAAAAAAAAAAAAAAAAAAAAAAAAAAAAAAAAAAAAAAAAAAAAAAAAAAAAAAAAAAAAAAAAAAGAAAAGAAAAGAAAACTATACTACTGATATGAAGAAGGAGGAAAACATAAGTTAAGAATATCTACAAAAAATGTTTAAGCTGTTTTCTATGCCAAGTGATGAAGATTTCTGAAAAGACCAAAACGACAGTACAACATAAAACTAACAAACAATGAAAAAAGCCAAGCCAAAGGAAAAATGAGTTTCTCTATACCTTACATGAAGCTGTTTATCATCTTTTTATTTTAATTTCAGTCTAATTGTAGGTCCCAGGATTTATGAATTTTTTAAAAAGAAAATGGCAACTGCTGCTTTAAATTGGGGGGACTTGGCAAATGAAGAACCCAAAGTTCTGTAGGTTTATCCTTCCAGATTCAGGAATACTTTCCTTGCAATTATAATATAGTAATTACTCTTGAGTGTGATTATCCTCATTTTTATACTCCAAAAGATTCAAGAAATAGGTTTTTATATACTAAAAATTATTGATAAATTGTCAGTATTTTTTAACTTTAAAAATATTCTTGCCTTTCTACTGTAAGAAACTGAAACAGTATATATGACCCAAAATCTACAATAAATACTGTGTAAGGGTAAGAAACTGCTCAAAGAGGTGAAGTAATTTAGGATAGGGGAAAGGAGGAAAGAAAGAAGAGAAAAGGAAAAGACATAAATTCATACATATATACATACGATAGCTAAAATGACTATACTACTAATTGCATTAGATATTGGCAAAGAACAGTTAATATTCATATGATTAGATCAATTTTACATGTCTATATCTGTTATTCTAAGCAACCCTTTTGAAGGTAATAATATGCAATATTACAACCATTGTCAAATTCCTATCATCTTGTTTTATAAACCTATACTGTTACTGTATTGGGTTTGTTGTTGTTGTTTGTTTGTCCCTTTGCTTTTTGTTCTTTTTTTCTGTGTCTTTTTTGCTCTTAAATAAAAACAAAATATTCATTCTGCCTCAAAGCCCACTCCTTTTTTCTTTGTCTTCAGTTTTAGATGACTGCTAGGTGACAAATAGGATGAAGATTTTAAGGAGACATGAAAAGGAATCTTTACCTTTACCACTTTTTTGTTTGTTTGTGTTTACCTTAGCAGTAACATATGTGACAAACATGTTTAAATTGTTTAAATGACAGGTGTGAAAAAGGAATGAGTTCAATGTTTTTTTTCTTTTTTCTAAATTGTGAGTCTATTTTAAATGACATATGCCTTGAATGACTGGAAATTAGCTTTGCATCTTTGTTACTAAGCTAGAGAAATTGAAGATAAAAGTTTTCTATAATGAAAGGACAGCAAGTAGAATTGCTATTTGATGTCCAGTTCTCCTGAGTCATCAGATATCACTTATCTAGGGAATCATTTTATTTGTCTATTTAATCAACTTTATTTTGGTACAATATTTGCATTATGCATATGTTTAAAGTATGCAATTTAACTACTTGGGAGATACAATTCATGGAACTATTATCCTTCAGATGAGAACCTTGCCATCACCCCCCAAAGAATACTCCATCTCTTTCTAATCTACCCTTTTCTCTCCAAATTCTTTTCTTAATCCCAAGAAACTAGTCCGCTTTTTTTTTTCCCCTGCTGAGGTTATTTTGGAAGGATAATCTTTGAAGTATTCAATATTTGTTCAGCATAAAGCATTGTACATTTGACAAGATTTTGAGAAAAGCAATGATTATTTATCATTTGCAAGGATTAAGGGTGAGATCCATTTAGTGTGAATTACGTATTCTTCGTGTAAAAGCTAGAGCGAATGCTGTTTTGCCAGTACCTCCAGAACATCAAGATGGACATCAAAGAGTTAGTAGAGAATAGTTTGACATATTCTATTGTAATATTACTTAATTACTGGCATATCAGAAGCTTACATCTTTGAATATATTTTTAAATCCAGGAATAGATGAATTTGAAAGTGGTCACAGCAAACCCTATTTTACAGATGAAGAAGTTATAATCTCTTAATACATACACATCTCAGGTTAATTTTCTTTGACTTGCTTTACATATTACAAATGTTCTGAATGAATTTATTAATGGTTTTATCTTACCTAGAAATGATAAATATTAGCCATATACTCTTAGTTTCTTATATGAAATATGAGGAGTAGTTGGTATGTGCAAAAAGCTTGTCAGACCTGTACAGGCTAGTAAGTGATAATTATTATGGCAGTTTGATGACATGCCAGTTATCTATCTTTATATTCATCCATCCACCCATTTATTTATTTACTTTTGTAGTACTAGGTATTGAAACTATAGTCTTTGCAGAGAGCTGCATCTCCATCCCTACCCCCTTTTAAAATATTTTAAGACAAGATCTCAGTAAATCCCTAAGTTATCCTGGTTGGAATGAAATTCAAGATCCTCTAGTTTCAATCTCTCAGAGTACTAGGATTCCAGAAATGTGGCCCCATGCCAGGATAGAGCCCAGAATTTATTAATATATGTTGATGAGTTTCTAGAAAATTTTAGGCCAAATTCACTGAAGTGTCTATACTCAAATGCTGTTTAAAGAAACGAGTATTTTAATAAGCACAAAACAATTTTATGCTAGTGATAATCTTTCATTATCAAAATAGGGAAAAAATGACATGTGAATCAAAATATCATTTCTTGTAATTGTTATTGCTTTTTTCTTATACTGTTTCAATACTGAAAAAAGCATGTTTTGTAGATGTTTTATGTGTTTACCTAAAGTATAAAAATGCATATGAAATGTTAATCATTAACAATTCACATACACTTTTTAGCTAAATTGTTTTCATATTTTCTGTGCTTTTGGTTTTCCACAAAATCAAAAATCATACTTGATAACAATTTCCTCAAAATCATACTTTGTCAATAAGTTAGTTATATGTAACTTTTCATTGTTCACTGCAACATACTATCCTATAATATGGTTATGCCATAACTGGTCATCCTTTCCTCTATTGCTAGACAATTGTATTGTTTACTATTTTATTTTTGAAAACAATGCTTCAGTACATCTCACCATACATAATATTGTTGTATTCTTATTGGATTTGGTATCTTAAAATATCATTTTTAAGAAAAGATATTATAAGGCCAGGGATTTAGATCAGCAGCGTAAATTCCTGCCTGGCAAGTGTGAGGTCATGAGTTTGATCCCCGATATCTTATAATTAAACTGTGTACATATTATAAAGCTTTTAATATATATTCATGAATTTTCTTCCATAGAGATTGTGTGATTTATTGGCTTCTCCCTGTTTAGAGATACATTTTAAATTACTAGTTTTCTCACATCTCCATATCATATTGCAATTGCTAAACATGGAAACATTTGACAAATGTAAGAAAATACACTCATCAGGAAAATGTTAAAGGATATATCCAGGTGTTGGAAGTTAGTTTCTGAAGCAATTTCTTGGCCATATAATCTTGAGAGTTACTTAAAAATAGTGTGCTTCAATTTTTATTTTGTATGTTTTGGAGAAAAGGTATTTGCTACTAGTTGATTAAAAAAATAAAACCTCACAAACTAAAATAAAATGTTCTTTCTTTCCTTCTTTTGGTAACAGGAGTCAAACTCAGGACCTGGCACTTCCCAAGCAGGCACAGTGCCATTGATCTGTATCCCCAGCCATAAAAGAGAATTCTTCATCAGGTTAGAAATACATCAAAAAACCATGAAGAAGCTATAGCAAACATAGCAATGAATAAACTATTGAAAGCTTTTATCCTAAGACAGGGAATAAAATAAAGTTGACTAGTATCCTGTAGCTTTCAAATAGTTCTAGTGACCCTAGCCACTGCAATAAAGCCCCCCCCAAATAGACATAAGAAATATAAAAAGCTAAGTGATCTATCATCGTTTACAATACAGTTATATAAATGAAAAAAATAAAAAAAACCTATGTAGACAAATTCTTATCATTAAGAAGTGATTAGAGTAAGGTCACTAATAACTGATCAACATATATTCCAGCGACACACATTTAAGAAAAAATGTACCACTTATGCTAACACCAGAAAACTATATTAATTAAGAATACAACTGAGGAAAAAATACATGACCTCTGTGATGCTAAGCACAAAACATTACATTGAAAGAGATTAATCAAGCCTTAAAGAATGGAAAGCTATGCCATATACATGAACTTAAAAATTTGATATTGTCCAGTAGATCTCAGATTGTCCAATAAACCTATCAAATAACAACAGATAAAAATTTAGGTAAACAGACAGTATTTAAAAGCACTAAAATAAGGAAATGTGTATGATTGTAGTATTAAAATAAGAAAAGGTGAGGAATTGCAAGGGGGAAGAATGCTACTGTAATAATGAGGACTTCCCAAATCTGAGATCTCTAAACATCTCAAAGTCAGGATTTTTCTTTACAGTGAAGAATAAACATGATTGGAAAGAACCAGATGTGGAGGGGTAGGTGGCTGGGAAGGCAAAGAAGGTGGTAGGATCACATAGTGGTTCAGGGGATGTTTTTCTTTGCAGTCAGCTGATTCTCGGGAGAGGTCCTCCATTATGCATCCAAATGCTTGCTGGACCTAACTGGAAAGTCAAAGTTTAAGAGTGTGGGGGAAAGACACAGCCCTGATTCAAGGTTACTTAGGTCCAATCAGTAGCCCTTATGCCAAGACTAGTTAACTAACATTGTCATTATAAAGCAAAAGATAACTTGGAGTATTTGTATCTAGTTTTGTCACAGATAAACCTCAGGGCCACCTCGGGGTGGCCTTGCCTTTGTCAACTGGCAAGGTCTGTAATAAGCCCTTTCCTAAAACACAAAAGAGCATGGAGATTTCTAGATCGTTTCTGTTTTCCAGGAGCACAGGGTTCAGACGAAGTTCAAAACTGTCTGATGGAGTGCTGTTCCATTCAAAATACCAGAGCTCACATTTTTGGAAATTGACATACTGATTCTAAAGTGTATATAGAAATGCAACATTCTCAGAGTGGTTCAGGCAATCATGAAGAATAAAAATAAATCTAGAAGACTTACCATTATAAGATATCAAGACCTATGATGAAGCTGTAAGAATTAAGATTGGAGTTTCCGTACTAGCGTAAAACAGATAATGTGTATTTTAACCATATCTAGTCAGCTGACTTATGACCATGGTAGGCTGATTAATGATTCTCATACTTCATTTCTTTATGTGCCTATTTGTAACATGACTTTGTAGTTTCCCCTACCAAAAGGTAAATATCTATTTCCTATTCCTTGATTTTTGAGTTTGGCCATGCTACTTACTTTAGTGAGATAATAACAAACTTAACACATGAAGGGGCTAGGAAAAATACTTTTATGCTTCCATTTCTGCTTTTTTCCTCTTGCTTGTAACTTAAACCTTCTCATGTCAGTTAAAAATGATCTTTTGGTCTTTTCATTCTTTGTTTCATTTTTCATGGTACAGGGCATTGAACCTAGCACCTCATGCATGCTGGGCAAGTACTCTAGCCCTAGGTATAGCTCCAGCTCTGCATTTATTTATGTTTTTATTGAGATACACTAGTTATACATGTTTATGGAGTACATTATGATAATTCAATACATATATATATATATAATGTGTGATAATCAAATCAGGAGAATAAGCATTTCCATCTCTTCAATCATTAATCTTACTTCTGTGCTAGAATTTCATTCTCTTCTAGTCATTTTTAACATACCATAAATTATTTGAACCAGTTCATACCCTACTATCCAAGAGAAGAATCAGAAATAATTCCTCCAATCTGTGCTTTTGTGTCCCTGATTGAAAGAAGTTGTAGTTTCTGAATCAACTTCTGAGCCACAGAGTTTGTAGAGTCACCTAAAGAAAATGTGCTAGATGATCAGTACTGTGACACTTAGTGCTGTTCCTATAGAGAGAAGACGTACAGGAAAGAATTATTTTACGCCAGCTGTTCCAGATAAAGCCAATATCCTGGTAGTGGAAGACCAGAGTATCTGAAAAAAGCAGCTTTCATAGAAAGCTAAACATTTAAAGAATAAAAGAAGCAATTAACTACAGGATAAATGAAAAGTTGAAATTCAATAAAATTGAAATTATAGGACTGACTTGGCTTAGTAGTGAGCAATATTTGCATAGTCATAATAATCACTTTGAAACCACATGTAGCAGCAGATTTAATTAAAAATGAGATGAAAACATATCCAAAGAAAGAGGAAGTAGACGGAAGTGGAGATAGAAGCATAGCTGGTGATGTAAGAAAGTTTAGTCCTCACCCTCTGTATGTCGTATGATAAGTCCATAACTATAATTTAATCTTGTTAATTGGAAACACAAAAGCAAACACTAGAAGGAACAACTTCCAGGGTAGATAATATTGTCCTCAGGATGTGGGAACTGGGAGGATGACAAAGAGATCTTTATTTCTCTTCTTCCTTCCTTCCTTCCTTCCTTCCTTCCTTCCTTCTCCTTTTAAATCAGCTTTTGCATTTTTAAATCATACACAAATAGTATCCTGATAAATAGTTCAATAGTTTCAGTAAAAGTACCCCAATCTGTGATCTCCTAAAATCCTAGTATTTTAGTGTGCTCCACCATTTTGATTGATTTTCTTGTCCCCAAATCATGAGACTTCCTGTACCAACAGAAATGCTAAGAATCTCCTAAGGAGTCTGTCGTTGATTCAGTGTGAGCAAAGCAAACACCATGAGTTCCCGTGTTCACCATACCTGACCCCACTTCTGCTTCCTGGCAGTACCCGAGAGCTTGCTTTTTATGCCTTTAAGCACAAAACGAGTACCAAACTAAGAGAAGGCTCTGGGTGAAACACCAAGGGTCACCAGCCCAGAGAAAAGCCAGTTATATCAAACACACCTATTTTAGTGCGTTTTGTTGCTGTGATGGAATATGCAAGGCTTGGGAATTTATAAAGAATAGAAGCTTATTTTGCCTAATGGTTCTTGAGGCTGGCAAGTCTCCAAGCCTTGTGCCAACATCTGCTTCACTTCTGTTGAAGACCCTGTGCTGCCTCAAGGTAGACAGCAAAGCTGGACAGGTGTGCCTACGGGGCAGGGCTGCCTTGCTCTGTAACAACGCCTTCTAGCAAGGACTCGCTAGCTTAAGGAAGGCCTTAGTGTGTTCATGAGGCTCTGCTCATGGCCAAGAACAGCTCCAGCTGAGCCCCCTCCCACACCTCCTTATAGAGGAATGAAGCTTCAGTGTAAAGGTCTGAGGGGACACGCCCAGGCCACCCAGAAAGTGACCTCATGCGGTCTGCATTTGTCCTAAGGCTGAGATTGGGACTCATATATAATTTATTTGGAAAAGCTAATTATTAAGACAGTAAACTCACAAAGTATATTGGACTTGAGATAATTATTCTTGTGTACAATATTCCCATTCCTCATGCAGACTCATTTTTATATTTCTTTCCTTTTCAATAAGTCTCTAAATTACTTTAGTTCTAAAATAATTAAAATTGAAGTGTTTCCATTCAAAATCCTCTTACAGTGGCTATTTTCTGTTCAGTTAAAAAAAAAAAGACTTTATTATACTGTGCCCATTTTTTCTTTTTTTTTTTTAAATTTTCACTCTTCATCTTTTTATTATGTTAAATCTATGAATTGATTATCATTATCTGCCCTTGATCAAAAATGAAGACTGGAATTGTCTGATAACATGAAAATTAACTTCAAGTGAAAGATAATCTGATATCTAAGTTTCCCCAAGGAAACCTGGCAAAGAAGTGTGATTCATTTTTTAAAAATATCACAAAAGCCCTCTCTGATGAGACCTCAACAAATGTCACTTGTGTTTGTGAGTTTTTAAAGAACTCATTGAACTGTGATTTTTACAAACCAAAATAAAATATCAATGTCTCCCATGTGCTTAACTGTGTTTATAACTGTTGTATTTTAGAACTCACTCTGGACTTGGAGTACTGATTTTCAGCAGATACCTGTGATTAGAACAATGACCCATGATGAAAGTGTCCTTGCCCAATCTCTTCTTGTTGGTCCTTCTAATGACTAAAAGGACTGCTGGAGGGTTTTCTTGGCAAAAACAAACAAACAAACAAACAAAAAAAACAAATTAAAAAACCACGAACTATTGGCAAATATGTGAATTTCCTCTGTTTCATTTATTTATTTGCAGATACTTGGTATTTGTCTCTTATGTTGGGCTTCTAACTATAGAATTACCCATAATCTAGAGAAACATTCTGGGGCAAGTTGCAGGTAAGATTTTCAGCATTCTGAGGTGTCAAGGTTATGAATGGCAGGGCGTGGGGTGGGAAAATGGACTGGTCTAGCCTGTCATCTGCTATAGTATTCTTCTGATGATGGGTTTTGGTGTCCTTATAATCATCCTTCATCCCTTCAGCTCAAGCTCAGCTTTCTCTCATGTTTTCAGCAAGTGCTGTGGGACATTTGAGATCATTCTGGTGTACCAAAACCTTGTTAGCCTGAGAAATCTCTAGCACTTTTCAACAGTTTTTGTAGATTTATAATATTTTAGGACAAGTAGATCACTGGGTTGCTTCTAAGTCATTGTCTTCCTGGCTGCTTAATGTCCTCTCTGTCTACCTATTGTTACTAGACAAAATGGTAATAGTTTAGTATAAAAATCTTAATTAACTTTCAATTAATTTGTATTACTTATGCTTCTAGTATTGAACAGTACTTCATTTCATAAAATTGAATAAATATTCCAAAAGAGCTAACCAGATAAGGTTGGTTGTATAGTGATAAAAAATATTGAAAAAAACAGAATCAAAGAACCAAGATAAGATTGGTCATTTCAGAGTTACCTCCCTTAAAAAGTAGATAGAACAATAATAATAGAATAATAGAACAATAACTGATTGGTTAATATCAGGTTATTTCAGGTAACTTTTTTAAAATTAAGGATCAATGCAGAGGAACTATATTCTTACGGCAACTGAAATTGGTGCGTTTGGGGACTGAGATTATTATATATCCCACCTGATTCTCAGACGGTCCTTTACAGTTCATTTTCAGTGTGGTAGTCTGAACTTCAGTGCTTTTGTGACTTCATTTTCATTTGTAGCCAAGTTTCTTGGGCTCAGTTCAGGAGCCAATACAATTGCCCCCTGTAATTTTCATTTAACAATAAAGAACAACAAGTTTTTCTCTGAAGTAATGTTGCTTTGTTGGCCCCTTGCCTGGGATAGATATAGAGATATCCTGTGCTTTTGTGTGTCTCCAAAGTAATCTGAATTTGCTTCAACTCGACTTGTTGCAGGCCTCCTCTGTTTAATGAATCTGAAATCTCTGTTCACTCCTGGCCTCCATTCTATTTTCCTCTCAATTGGGAATTATTATCCAATTTGGTGGCAGGAATAGACTCAGCCAAATAGCCTTGATCTTTCCTTATCAGTGTCTCCATTTCAGTGGTCTTTGCTTATGAGTAATTTCTGTACCATCCTAAGAGAAGGCTCTATGCTTTTGAAATGCAAAAAGCAAGAACTTATACTTTCTAGAGAGGAAGGAGTAGTGCTTAATGGATTAATGTATTTCAAAGTAATAGTCATATTTGATTTGGTGTACAACTAAACCTAAAATCGCCATGATGAATTCATCATGCTCTGCAAATACGTACCAATAAAAAGTTTTAAATGTTTACTATAAAAATGATATAATAATAAAAGTTTATTATTAAGAAAAGTATAGACAGAATAATAAAAAATGATAAAACAATTTTAAATATCACAACAGAGGAGGAAAAAGTGCATTCCCATTAGACTGTTTGTCTTGGTCACTTTTTCTCTCATTATTGAGACAAAATACCTTGTGTCCAAAATGAAGGAAGGAAAAGTTTATTTGGCTTACAGTTCTTGGAGGTTTTAGTCCATACTTGGGTACCTCCAAGGCAGGGGGACACAGCTAAGAGACAACTGTCATGGCAGTTGCAAGCAACAAGAATGAAAGGGTAAAGGGAAAAGCAAGTCTCCTTCCCTCCCTTATATTGCAGGCAGGTTATCCGCCCCTGAGCAGGTGCAGCACTCATACTGCCAATCCCAGCGGTAGACAATGAACCAATGACAAATGCTAGACTCATTTGCTCTAGAAAGGCCCACCTCCCATGACTGCATGAGGTGTTAGGGGGACATTTAAACACACCATCGCATGTTTCAACAGGGTTTCATGGAGACATAGAATTCTCCTTACATAATGAAAATTCAACACAAGGGATTTTGGTAGAGGAAAGATGAAAAAGCACCTTTACAATCAAGAAAATAGGTAAAAGAGAGAACATATTTGAGAGGATCTAAGATCTGCAAGCAAATGGTGTCCTTCTTTGGAGAAAAGTATTCTGGATAGATGTAGTTTCTGGAGCCAGGCTCTCTGGAGTTGTGTTCTAAGTCTGTCTTCTTAGCTGTGTGGGTCCGGGGAGTGGTTTAACCTCTCTGGACAAACAGCTTCCTCCCAGGTAAGTGGAAATACTGCTAATACCTCTTACATGGTGTTGTATGAAAATGGGATGAATTATAAATAGAAATATGCTTACAACAGTGCATCTGGCTTGGAAAACACTGTTATCTGCTGTTATAATTTTGATAGGAAGGAGACACAAGAGCTTAGTAAAAAAGATCATGAGACTTTGATGGACCTTCAATGAAATGAAGAAGAAACTTGCTAGAGATGGTTTAATGAAAAATTCATCTTGGCCATATTACCTAATTTAATGCAATCATTTTCCCACAAAATTGTAAGTGTGACAAAGTCACTCAGGAGAAATGAAGTGCATAGGCCGCCATCTCCCTTAGTGACTGATTCAGCAACTACAGGTATGTTTAAGAGGAGAGTGTCATCTTTTAAAAGATTTAAAATTTTTTGAATATTTGTCTGCAGTACATGATGGTAACATTTATTGTGGGGACTATGTAGGTGTCCATAATACATTTTTATTCCTTCTACTTGTTCTTCCCTCCCCATTCCTTCCATGTCTTGGTCCCTTTCCTATTTGCAAAGGATCTGTCTCCCTGTTTCCTGTTATCCATCTTTTATTCTTTCATTTGTTTGCTTGTCTGTTTGTTTGTTCATTTTGCAGTGCTGGTGATTGTGCTGGAGCAGTGATGCTGAATCTTTTAGAGCTTTTGGTGATAGAAACAGCCCAATGGAGTGTGAGAGCCATAGGTTCGCCAACACTGACCTGGGGCCTCACACACTTTTAGCAAATGTTCTACCACAGAGTTGTCTCCTCAGATCACGTTAGGATGAAGTGCCTAGCTTTTAAGGAGACCCTTGTGCTCAGAGTTGGATTTAAGAGGGTTTCCTTAGATTTTGCTCCTCAGAAAACTTCCATTAGCCTCTGGTCCAAGAGAGGGTAAGGTTCTGATATGGGTGGAGAAATTTATTCATTCATTCATTTTACTGATTTTCTAAGCACCTGGCATTATTCTAGACACTTGGCATACATAGGGAAAGCAACTGATACTGATCCTGTGCTTGTGAGGCTTATGCTATAATGGGAAAGATGAAAATAATAAACTTGTTAACTAAGCAGATCACACAGTGTGTTGTAATATGGTGTGTGCTAAGAGAAAAAAAACACAGCTGGGTACAGATGGTAGCTCATACTTTGTGTTCCTATGTCCTTAAAGAGGATGTAAGCCTGCTCTAAAGAATCCATCACCAGAACCTGCTTAGATATACTAGGAGGCTCCTTTATTATAACAGGATTCTGAGACCATCTATTCTTGGCAGGAAACAAGTTATAGGATCCCTGGATGGTGTCTGCCTAGGTTAATCCAGAGAGATGGGGTGCTTCTAGCCCCTATGGTAGTGAAGGTAATTGTGGCATGTCCATGCCAGTGACACAGATCAATCTCTGGTCACTGGAAAGGTTTCTGTGGGGGAATATCTAATGACAAATTGACTGTAAGATACCACTGCAGTGAAAAATCAGAATCTAAAGGTAAAACATTTGGAGAAAAATGATGAATTCTAAGATCTACTTAGTATGTGTCATGCACAAATGTCATGGAGTTTTAGAACTGGAAGGGAGCCATAGTGAACCTCCAGTAAAGCAGGTGTGAAGTGAGAATTAGGAAATGATGAGTGCAAAGATCATTTAATTAAAAAATGTCTCTTGTAAAAAAATGATAAAGGCAAAAAATCTCTATTACTAAAGACAGGGAATGATGGCCAAGAGCTTATCCAACAGAACACACGGCAATTAGATATTTGAAGACAGGAAGTAGAAGACACCAAGGGCATAAAAGGACAAGAATAAATCTCGAAAATAAATGAGGCAAAAAAGACTTAAAGTCTCTGGACTTGTTCCGTTTGTTTCAGTTTTATACTGTTTCTGTGTTTCTGTTTTATACTGGAGCTCACATGTGAACTGAGGAATGCATGAGAGCAGCATATTGGAGAGATCCTATGATTGCAAGTTTTAAGGCAGTAAGTCAATGAGCTACTATGAAAGGACACTGCTTCTCAGGTTGAGAGCACTGGAGGGAAAGATTCAAGGAGGACACCTTCTCCCTCATTTAATGGATATTCCTTGGTTAGCAACGGAGCTTCCTTTGAAAGATGTTGACAAAAGTTGAACTAGATCTACAATCTAGATAAACATATCTATAGTTGGTTTCCATTCCACTGTGTATTAAAGAGGTACACGTAAGCTTTTGATGACATTCAGCTGCCTGGAATGGAATCAGCATTTCTGGAGCATTCTGTGGCCTCACATAGTGTTATCCAAATTGTTACATGGATAAACAGGGTTTTGTCTTGTCATGTGAATCTGCTCCATGAAGAGCCTACACACAGGGTCTGCCAGAGAGAATGCCATTGTAAAGGAAATCACTTAGAAAAGAGTATAGCATCCAGATTGTGGTCAATCAATAGTTGTTAAATAATTAAAGAACTAATGACCTACCTGGCATGTATTTCAGACAGATTAAAGAAAAAAATCTTCCTAAAAGAGTGAAGAACATTTATCGTACTCTTAATAGTTACCTTCATTAGAAGAAAATAGGATTATATATGACTTGACTAAAGGAATTTTAGGGTTTCCTCTAAATAATTTGTTAATATCTAATTGGTATAAATAAAAACTTCCCCCAATTAATAACATATTTTATGTGCCTGGCATAATTCTAGGTGCTTGGTATATATTAGTGAATACAATAGATACAAATATCTACTCTTAAACAGCTTGTACTTTAACAGGAGAGAAAATAACGATGATAATGATTAAGAAAATTAGCTATTATGTTGGAAAGTGATGTAACCCGTAGCAAAAAAGATGACCTTAACAAATTAATCCCAGATACCCTGTTTTAAAGGAAGACCTAGGCCACCTCTAAGATTTTTGGTTTCCTAGTTTACCTCCTATTAACTTTTTAAATATTTACAATAAGGAATTTTTCTGTACATAATGCCATTATGAATATGTATGGTTTTTACACCCATGTGAATGACATCCAGAAAAATAATTGCCATTGACTCTCACAATAGCTTTATAAGTTAGATGGTGTATCAAAAGGTAAATTCAGTTTTATAAATAGACAGGAACAAAGTGGATTCATAAGGTATGTGATATTGAGGGTAAGGACTTAACATCACCTGATTTACAGACTAATAAGCAGAGCTGTACTTTACTGATCTGTTCTAAAAAATGAAAATCAAGTTGCTAAATTAAAGATCTCGAGTTTGGAATCTTAAAAGTAGTGAGGAATAATCATACTTTTAGGCACTAGATTTTCATCAGTTAACCTCCTTGAAAAAGTAGGTGCCATCCTGGTGTGTTGGTTCATGCCTGTAATTCCAGCACTCTAGGAGGTTGAGGCAGGAGGATCAGAATTCAAGCCCAGCCTGGGGAAACAACTGAAAGCCTGCCTTAGAAAGAAAGAAAGAGAAAGAAAGAAAAAAGAAAGAAAGAAAGAAAGAAAGAAAGAAAGAAAGAAAGAAAAGAAAAGAAAAGAAAAGAAAAGAAAAGAAAAGAAAAGAAAAGAAAAGAAAAGAAAAGAAAAGAAAAGAAGTATGGAATATAACTCCATATCCTAGGGTTCAATCCCCAGTAACACCCACCACCCAAAAGTAGATGTTTTAATACAAGTGTCAGTGTATTTATTAATCCATAACATGATTTCATCCCTACAGTCTCCAGAATGACTATAAATTACATTCAAAATATATTAGACAATTTTTTTATTGGACCTAAGCCCCAAGACCCATAGGACATCAGTCTTGCATGTCCAGTCATGTCTTCTGTGTATCTTGTTCTATCCTGGCCTTCTTCCCGGGGTTTCCATCCTCCTTCCTCCCTGTTTCCTAAGACTGCACAAGGGAAACAAAGCTGCAAGATTCAGGTTAAGGCTCCTTCCTTTCCGTGCTTAGTGCCTATACTGGTGCAGCGTTGAAAGCAGAACTTGTGGGAAAACTTAAAGTGAGAGGAAACAAAGCTGTGGATCAGGATCGCAGTGCAGGGGCCTAAGAGCTCAGTGGAGAGCAGTGTCACCTTCACATCCCGGCTGCGGAAGAGCCTTGCTGGCCATCTCACAGCAACAGGGAGCTTTGTGGTTCCATCTGCCTGTCCTTCAGAAAACTTGGGGGCCAGAAGGAGGAAAAAGAGGAGAAGGAAAAGGAGAAGATAGGGGTTAACATTTTTCCAAAATTAAACATAATGTTTGAAGAAGTCGTCAGGTGATACAAATGATAGAGACTTTGGAATGGTCTAAGTAGACAAAGACAATTGCCATCTTCCTCTGTTCTCTGTTCCCAAGAATAGCTGTTTTCTAAGAAAGGAAAAAACCGGGAAGACAGGTCAGGTCTGAATCTGATCATGTTGCAGTAGTGTCTGTTAAGAAGGCCAGTTTTGCAGTCCTCTATCCGTGACGCATTTGAACACTTCAGCACGAGTCCTGCAAGCGATCCGTCAGTGAACTTTTAGCATACTAAATTAATCATTAAATTCTATTAATGAACTCACACCTACAACCCACTCCACTGGATCTTTCAGCATAGGATTTAGCACACTTCTATAAAAGGTCTGTTAATTAGAATGTTAGAGTTTGTGACTGGGTGATCTCCACTTGTGACTAAGCATCACTGTAAAAGTGAAGAATAGAAGATATGCAAACTAAGGAGCCTGGTGGTGTTACAATACAGTGTCAGTTATGCAAACTGAAATTCCAATTTCATAAAGCTTCCACACACCATGAGATATTCTTTTGATTGTGTTTTTACCAGTTAGAGTGTGAAAAACATTCTTAGATCTCAGGCAGTGGTTTACTAATCCTTTTCTAACACAGTCTATTCAGCACAACCAACTGGTTCTCTCATGCTGTCAAGCCCACACTATTCCAGCAGGATCTTGCAGAAGAGCAGCTGAATTTATGTACTCTTTCCCAGGTCACCATTGCGGCCACTGGTCTTACCTGTCTTCTTAATACTCAAGTTGTTCAGGAACAGATGGCTTCCCCCTGGCTGCCTTGTGCCTCAGCCAAGTCCAGGTTTGAACAATTAAAGTTCATTTTCTTCAATACTTAATTATTCTGTGAGAATCATGTGGCTGGTAAGGGAAGTTTATGTATCTTTAGTGACATCCACAAGGTAGTCACTCCCTTTTTGCCCTCTGTGGCAGACAACATGTTCCTCTTCCCCACTCGACATATTCCAATATGTCTCATTGCACCAATGCCAACCTTAACAGAGGACAACTCGAAAAGAATGTCATCTCCCCTTGACTGACACTCTGAGGCTTACATTCCAGATCTCATCACAAGAATCTCTTTCTACCACAGACTGGTATCAGAATGTTCCTTCCTTTCAGTGGGGGACTCCCACCCACTTACAAAGACGGAGGTTCAGTCTTTAATCTGAGCAACTAAGAAGTTTCTTTTTCATTGACTTTAATTAATTGTGAGTGCCTTTCTGGAGCCTGTGTTGTGTATTGAGAGACTTTTACAGTCATAATGAGTTCCACGGACACAAACCTGTAATTACAGCACTCAGGATATTGAGGCATGAAGATCATTCAAAGCCAGAGTAGAATACATAGTGAGATTCTGCTGAAAGAACCAGTCAACCAAAGAACAAGTATTTGGTGCATAGACATTAGATGACAGAATTTGATGATTTGATGGATGTGGGATGGTAGAGTATCAGTGACCATCTAGTCTAACCCTGATGTATATCCTCAAGAAACACTTCATTTCAAAATATACAGCAAACAGTAACAGTGAAAGGGTTTGACATTTCTCTGTAGGTGGGACTCATAGGTCATATAGTCAGACCTTGCCCTGAGCATTTAAAATTTTGAATTTTAAATAGACTTAATTATTAAAAGTAAATTAATTGTACAATTATTTCTGTTTTAAAATATATATTTAATATGTGATGCTCTGGTGTTTATATGAATGTTGGCAAATTGTTGACCATGCTGTGATTTGACTAATACATACTGAATGGAGGAATTTAAACTATTTTACATATATGAGCTGCAGATAAAGTAGTGCAATAACAAAATAAATAATTAGAATTTGAATTGATTAATGTAGTGCTTTAAAGTGATTGGCATTCTAATAGAATTTAAATTGACTAATAATAGAATACCTTAAACTGATTAATAGTATGATGTTGTAGTTTAATAATGTAAGGCCCTGAAGAAATTAAACTCCAGAATCCTAGTTTTGCTTTTATGGCTTTTATGATCTTGGACAAGAGAGTTCAAAAATTTGTGACTCAGTTTCCTGAACACACACCTGAACACACTTCCCATTGGATTGTTATGAGAAGTAAAGTTGTATAGTACATTATTTATGACATACTATGTATGTATATCATACATAATACATCATAAATAATAGCATGTTGGCTGAATTGATGATGGTGATGATGATGAATATGATCAGGAAATTATGGGAAAATTGAAACAAACTAAGAAATACACTAAGGTGATGCCTAATAATGTTCCATTTTAATGTCGTCTAGGGAGTAGTTTTTAAAATATGAATTATTTTACCTTAGTATCATTGTGAGAAGTGTTGCCAAAAATTTTCACCAATTAGTACTAATTAATATTACGTTCTAGTAATCATATTTAAGCTTGGTGCTAGCCTATTTCACACAACTATTTCTGTGTTCGGAGACAACTATTCATTACTCTTACAATATGCTTCATATGCTTCACATTAATCATTGTTTAGCTGGATAAATAGCAATTTTTATTTTATTCTTGATACCATTAGGGAAATTAGTGTAAGTGAGACATTTCATTTTAAATATCCCTACAACTATACCAGGGACTTTCACATCTGAGTGTTAGATAATATCATTTGACATTCTTTTAATCAGAAGTTAGCTGTTTTGTATACTGTTAGAAAAATTTTTTACTTTTTTTTGTAGAAGAATGGGAAATACAGGAAATCACTCAAGAGAACATAATCATTCATTCTTTCATTCATATTCATTCATATTCGTATTCTTTTTTTATCATTCAGGAATTAACATTTCATGACATTGTGATAAGGACTGTTAGCCAGCTCCTCATTTGGTTCCTTGGAATAATACACATCCCATGGGACTGATGTAGGTCCTTGCTAGGTGCTGCCCTAGCAAGAAGCAAGAGAAAGACTGGAAGATGGTAGGCTGGCAAATAAAGTGGCATTTTGGTATTTGCTCATTCTACTGTCACGTGTCGCATCAAGAGTCAGCTATATATTTCTGCATTCGTTAGTGTTTATTCTTGTATTATTAGCAGTCTCCTGGTCTGAATTTCTTTTGGGGTGTTGTCTTCATCTTGAGGGGCCACCATCAACTTCCAGAACCAGTGGCACCAGAACCAGTGACAGAGCTTTCCCTCAGAAGGCAAAGTCTCAGATCCCTAGGGCCTTGTGTAGCTTCTCAGATCTCAGCACTCCAGTCTTACCTACCTGCTTTCTCAGCTCTGGTGGCTGTAGTCATCTGGTCTAGTCCCTCCCTCTGTGATATTTCACTATTCCTCTTACCCTTTCCACTTGTCTCTTGACCCCCTTCCCTATATTAAATTCCAGCTGTTAAAATAATTCAGGAATCTTGGTCATTCACATATAAGGATGATTGACTTTAGCAATCTATTTTCATCCTGCTTGATTATTGCTCCCAATACCACAAATTACTTTTTTTTCTAGTACTAGGAATCAAACTTAGGACCTTGTGCTTGCAGGACAGGCGCTGTGCCACTGAGCTATCCCCAGCCTTCCATGATTACCTTTCACACAACAAATGCAGACTTTATGAATCAACTCAAGAACAGACATTTCTAACTACAACATCATTCTGCTGTCATCAGCTCACGGCTCAACTCTCTGAATATAGCAGTCTCTGCCCAATAGAACTTTTATAGTTGATTACTATTACATGTATTTGATCCTTACATTATAAAAGTGAAAGAGAAGGAAAAGAAGTAAAATTACTGACGTTAACAGATACAGTTTAGGCATGATTTTAATATATCTCAACATATTTTGGCAATCAAGAAGTTGCAGGGGATGTATGTTTCACCACTAGTAGATTTTTGGACTTCTAGCCAGTAAATATTTACACTATAAGGGAAAAGAACAAAAATAAATAATGTGTACTAAATTATATAAATGCATTGTAAAATATTATGTCCTCAAGAGAATAACTAGGACTATAACCCATATTTTAGTTCTTTGTGTATAAAACCTCTCTGAGAACACTCAACTATGGGTAAAATAGTTTCTCAAATTTAATAGTTCCACACACTTTGCATTTATTAAAGAAAGATATTTCCACAAATTTTTTTTATTAAAATGGCAAATGAACTAAGCAATGCTTCATATTCCGCCTTAAAGCTTAATCTCTTATGAATATCTTTATATGCCATTAATCATTCTCTCAAGAAATGTTGCTTAAGAGTCATTACTTATTTAATTCGCATTTGTCTAACGGCTAGACACGTTGAACATTTTTTCAGGTATTTATTGGCCATTTGTACCTCACTTTATTCCAGGAAGAATGGCTATCTCAAGAACTCAAATAATAACAAATACTCATGTAACTTCAGGGTTAAAGGGATCCTTCTACATTGTTGGTGGGAACATAAACTAGTACAACTACCATGGAATTCAATATGGCATTTCTTCAAAAAACTAAAACAAGAAATTCCATTAGACTCAGCTCTTCCCCTTTTAGGTATCTTCCAGGAAGAGTTAAAGACATTGTATGACACATACTCATATCAGTGTTTATAACTGTGCGCTGAGAAATAGCGGAAGAGGCCTATATATCCATCAACATATGAATGGACAAGTCAAATGTGATTTTTATTCACAGTGGAGTAATACTCTGCTAAATTTTGGTCACTAATGGTAAACTGGATGCACCTTGAGACCATGTTAATTGAAATAAACCAGATGCACAAGCTTAAATATTGCATGATTTCTCTTATATGAGAAATTCAAAACAAAAATAAATTAAGTAGCAAAATAAAAGATAGGTAATATGAAACAAGAAGATAGACCTTTTTGCAAAAGGGAAAAGAAGCAGAAGATGGTGGAGGGAATTCAGAGGGGAGTTTAAGGGAATGAAAAAAGAATTAAAACATATTATGTGCATTGCAAATCCCCCATGATGAATTCAATCATTATGTAATATAAATATATACCAAGAAAAGTAAAACAAAACAAAATAACCACTTTCTGAATTAAAGTCTGCATTTAAATAGTGCACTCTGTCAAATATTTATTTTTTTCTAATTGTCCAATATTAAATAAAGCCTTCTTAAACCTTGTAGCTCAATTTTGCATATGTTTGTCATGATTCACTAGGAAATTTTGCCCTAAAGCCATTTTTAGGGTTTGTAGTACATAATTGTTTCTTTTTATCAAGAGTCTCTCTACAAATACTGTCCCAATTACCCTGTACGAATGTGAGTATTTTTTTTCAGCACTTACTAATCAGAATTAAAAAAAAAAAAACATTGTAAAGAATTTAAAAGTGCTTCTCTCATCTAATTTATAATGCTCTCTTGGTTAATTAAAAATATTTATTGAATTACTAGCTGCTCCAAAATGTTAAATCTTCATTAATAATTTGAGAGTGAGTGATTTGGTTCTCTTTCGTTCCTCCACCTCTCCCCTGCTCCCCTTTAGCTCCCTTCCTCCCCCTCTTCTGATGCTTTCTCCCTTTCCTGCTTTCCCTCCCCTTTTACTCTTCCCTTCATCTTCTCCTTTCATTCCTCTTCCTTGTCTTTTTTTTCTTTTCTTCTCTTTCTTATTTTTCTTCTCCTTCATCTTTCATCTGCCTTAAATAGTTTCACTTTTAAAGCTGAATTGGGGTTGAAAATGATGCAAAGGCTTAAAAGTCAGTAAGATAAAGTAACAACAAAATAGAAAACAACTAAAGGTCAAGAAAAGGATACAGCACTATACTATTTTATGAATTTTAAACCAAAATCCTTGAAAATTGTGACTTACATTCGTTATTTATGTGATTTCTGTATATAGTTACATGGACATGTTAGTTTTTATCTCTGTTGGGTGCTGTTTTTCTTTGCTCCATTTCTTATTTCTTCTACTGATTAGTTTTTAACTTGACATTTATCATTAGATATTTACTTGTGGGATAAAATTCAATAGCTGAGATATGCACTCCTTTGGGAATGGTCAAAGTAAGCTGATTATGTGTCTCTCACTTTATCTACTTAAACAATCACCCCAGAGTATTGAAAGAAGGGCCCATCCTATTCTATAACCCCAAATATGTTGGTTTCCACTTCTTAGGCTCTTCACCACCCCCAGTACCTCTCTACTCTCTTTGTAAATATAACAAGTGTTCAAATTTAGGTTGGTATTTCTTATGTTGAAAGTTTCCTGCCTTTGTTTTATTTTGCCTCATATTATGTTTATTCTTTCACTCACTTTTAGGAGAGTGTGCATGTATTAAAGAAACAGTGGAAAGCTAAAACATAATCTTTATCAATGAGGACAGGTGCACACTATAGATAGGCAGGGTAGGAGCTCTTGGAACAAGTCCAACTCCAAACCTGGCCTGCAGGAATTGTGGCGAGCATTGCTTTTGTATTCACTTAAGAAACAAAAGCAATGTTTTCCTCTTTCATTCAGTAGTAACAGTCTACTGAGGGCCTAGATACAAATATGCTTTTTGGCATTTTATGTTTATTATCTAGGAAATTTCCTAAAACCTTGTTTTATTTGAGGTGTGAGGAGCTTCAGATTTCAGAATGAAAATTTAAAACACCTTGAATGCATTTAATGGAGCAAACTGGTTTAGAATCAGGAGTTTTTCTAGTCAGTGCTTTTATAGTTATCTAACTTGGCATGAAGAAAAAGTGACTCTGTATATAGATAGATATATGTATAGATATGTATGTTCAGCACACACAGACTAAGGGCAAACATATATACTCCTTCCTCTTTCCATAAATACAAAGTATGTATCTGAAACTTCTGCCTGCTAAGTTTATATATGTGGTTTTTCAGGTCTTTTAATGTGTAGATTTAGAGCACCTTGCCATTTGGGTGGATAGAGAGTTTAAATAAAGTTGACTTACTTTCCTTAAGCCAGTCACTTTCATTAAGAAGAACAAAGCTCTTGACTACTTTAGTTGTTGGCTCATAACCAGCCATCTGACAATTTTGGACTCAAGAACAGAAAAGATGTCTGTCACACAGATTATAGAAGGAATAAATTAAATGAGGCACATACATCCCCCTTTACCTAGTGCCCTACACTTTTTTGGTTCAGAGGAATTGGAAACTATGAGGCAAATGTTACCTCAGCAACCTTGAACTCACTTTAATATTAGCAAAAGAAACTCAGTGAAAGGAAAAGTTGGTGGAACAGGAGTCTGAGGACATCTCCAGTCCATCCTTTGCTTTCTCACTGTTCACGGTTATCTCTCCATGCTTCGAGTCCTTCATTTTTAAATAACAGCTCTAGATTGGTAATAATTTTGAGCTTTTTCAGATAGTTCTTTCACCAAAGATCTATAATCTTCCTGAAGCCATTGCCGTCTCTGAATTTTTCTGCAGCGTTTCTATTGCCAGGTACCTATCAGATTCTTTAGTGCGGAGTAAGTAAACGAATGATGCGTCCACTAATGTGAGCAATTGATCATTTCGTTCACTCCTATGGAAGGCATACACTCCAAAAGATGTGTCATAGGGCTTCATGGATTTCAGGTTACTGGCCCTCAGGTTAAGATTTTTTTTTTTTTTTTTTTTATCGGTACCAGGGATCGAACTCAACGACTGCCTGCTTGCAAGGCAGGCGCTTATGCCGCTGAGCTAAATCCCCAGCCCCTGGCCCTCAGGTTAAAAAGTAATGTGTACAAATATTCTTTTAGCTTCAAGATTTTTGGAATTACTAAAGGCCCTATTAATATGATATCATATAACACATTGAAGAAGATACAAATAAATTAAAAGATGTCTCATGGTTGTGGATTGGAAAATTTTATAGCATTAAAACATACCATTATGGTTTGTGTCTAGATGTTCCCCCAAAGCCTCATGTGGTCACAGGACTTCTTTAGAGGTGGCTGAATCTTGCATGTGCAGTGCTGGGATTAGAGTGCTGACATTAAGGGTGAGTGATTGCCAGATCAGTCTACTGATTGTACTGGCACTACTCTAACCCAGTAGGCTGGATTCAATATAAGGGACAAAGAGAGGCTTATGTCTTCCTTTGCTATTATTGCTTATGTTGTCTTCTACCCCCATGAACTGTTGCCCCTCTGCCAATACTGCCTTGCCTTGGAGTGGCCTGAAACTGATTTGAATAAACCTTTCCTCTTTTAACTTTGGATGCTGGACATTTTGTCTCACTAATGAGGCAAAAGTAATGAAGACGTGTCCATACCAACAAAAGTGACCTACAAACCTAACCCAACTCCCATAAAATCTCAATGGAACTCACTGTGGAAAAAGAGAAATATTCTAAAATTCATACAGAATTTCAATAGGTAGCTAAAACAATCTTGAAAAAGAAAAAGCAAATTGGGATAGTCATGTTTTCTTCTTTCAAGATGTACTAGAAAACAACTGTCATCAAGATAATGTAATACTTGCATAAATACAGATATGTAGACCAATAGAACAGAATAAAAAGTGTGGGTATCATTTCTTACATATATGGTATATAAGCAGAAAAGTATAGTAGAAAAGCTTCAGGACATTGAATTTGGCAATGATTTCATAGATACGATACCAAAAGCAAAAGTGGATAAATTGAATGCATCAAACTTAAAAACATATGTTCATCATAGGAAAAAACAATAGAATGAAAAAAGCAACCTATTGAATAGGAGAAATATTTGTAAATTTTGTGTCTGGTAAAGAGATTAGTACACAGAATGTATAAAGAACTCAAAGTAAGACATATTTTTAAAAAAGGAACAAAAACTTCAATCATCAGTTCTTTAAAGTAGACATACACATGACCAAAGCTGTTCAACATCACTAATCGTTAAGAGAAATGCAATCAAAACCACAATAATGTATCAGGCTACATACATAAGGATGGACAGTATCAAAAGAACAGCAAATCATAAACACTGGTTAGGGTATAAAGAATATAGAACCTTTTTGCATTGCCTGTAAAAATCTAAAAGAGTGTTGCCATTTGCTGTTATGAAAAAAGAGTCTGATGTTTTCTCTGAAAACTAATTACTGAATTACATGACTCAGCAATCCCCCTTCTGGGTTTGTATCCAAAAGAATTCAAAGTTAATCTCAAACATATTTTTTGTATGGGCTCTACAGCATCATTCACAATGGTCTACAGGTCAAGTCAACCAAAATGTCCATTGAGAGATTAATTGATGAATAAAACTTAGTATGTAAATTGACAGAATATTAAAGAATCTTTTTAGAAAAGGAAACCCTGTCACACACAATAAGTGAGGTAAAACTCAAAGCATTGTACTAAGCAAAGTAAGCCTGGCACAAAAAGATAAATACTGTAGAATTCCAATGATATATAATATCTCAAATAGAATCATAGAAACCAAATGTAGAAAGGTGGTTTTTAAGGGCTGAAGGGTGGAGAAGAACAATTATTAAAATGGAGTATCAGTTTTGCTGGATAAAAATGTTCCAGAGATCTATTGAAGGAAAAAGTGAATATGTTTAGTGATACTGAGATCTATGCTTAAAAATGGTAAATTTAATCCTGGAGCTTTTTTACCATAATAAAAAATGGTATTATGGAGTATGACACAAGTACACAACTAGTAAAATTCATTGTGGATATTTTTAAAGTGTATATTTGATATTTTAAAAAACAGAGGAATGGAAAGTATTGTCTTTGTGCAAGTTGTATTTCTACACACATTCTTCACAGTATATGCTGAAATCCCTCTCTTCACACCCACAGTACCAGTAAAAGTCTCTGGTCAACACATAATGCCAAATATCTCCCATTGACTCTCAGGCACAACCAAGAATATTGGTAAAGTTGCCAGCATTGTTGGAACTGGCCATTACAAATGAGTCCAATCCAGGAGCTAAAACAATGAGTGTTTTCTGAAAATGTGTTATTAACATCAAGTAAATGCCTCATGCTGCAGAAGAGAAGAGGACAAGACTATAATTCCCAGGTTGTCTTTTCTTTTTTTTTTTTTTCTTTTTTAAATCTAATGAGTGCTTTATCACTTTCAGTTTTCTCAGGCTGAGCCAAAGATGTTTGGCAGTTGTTATGAGATTTGAAGAATGCTGAGTTTTTGATCTTGTCAGGACTCAAAGTGCTTTATAAATGTCAGAGTTGGTGCGGGGGAATCTAGGGCACTGCTCCAGTGTGTACCTTGTGAGTCAGCTAATGAGGCCACAGGAGAGCAGCCATCTGAGCCACTCCCAGAGCAGTCCTGACTTAGAAAACAGCTGTACAGGTCTGTTCAGCAAAAGGCAAGTTTCACGTTGTGATTGTGGAACTGCCAACAAGTATCCAGGTTTAAATCAAGTCATTCTCAGTATTCCCCTGAAAATGTTTCTGATACTTTTGTTGCTTCCTTGTTTGAGGAAAAATACCACGTAGAATTTTTTTTTCTGCCTTTATGTTAAATTACCATTTGATTGCAGATAGTTATACTACTGTTGATGTCTCCTTGATGATTCCCTTATCCTACATTGTTATTTGACTCCCTGGAACTTAGTCTTGTTCTTCTTTTTGCAATTCCTGGTACACAGTAGGCTTAAACTACTTGCTTGGTAAATGAATGGTATATAGTTTTGAGTTACAGTTTTGAGTTTAGTACGGTGATTCTTTTGCTGTTTATGTGGGTTCTCATTAAATGAATCTGAACATCATTATAGCAGTGAGTTAATACAATGAAGTACAAAAATAGTGATGAACCATTTTGTTGTAGTTTTCTTTCTAGCACTGAAATGCTTTGATCTTCAATGATCAAATAAGCTAACATCTTAGAAAAACATCCATACAGGAAGAGCCTGTCCAAGTCTCTTCTAAAAGCTATTTCATTTACAAAAAGAATCTATTGTCCCAAATGAGGTTACAGTCCAGTTTTGAAGGTGTGTTTAGTGAGTTGCTTGATATAGTGTCTCAATCAAGTGTCAAGAAAAAGAGGCAATAAAAACAATTCAGTATGCTCCCAGACAGGGCAGTAAAAATGTCTCTTGTTAATTAAGTAGAATACAGCTTAAACTTGATTGGGACTCATCTACTTAGACATGAGCAAGGATGTAAGCTGTTATATTTTGTCTGTATCTCATGCTTCATAGCAGCTTTTCCCAAAGTGCTCTACTTAACACAAGACATAAAGATTTTAATTGTTCTTTCAAAATTGAATTTGGTCATGAAGCAACCACAGTATATTTGTGCCACTGGAGAAAACAAAATCAGATATTTACATTCTAGCTAGTTCTCTATCTAGTACTAGACATTTTAACATAAAAATGGAGGAGGTAATTGTTTAAAAGTAATGATTAAGTTTGTATGAGTGAAAATACTAATTTCTCGATGTTAAAAAAATATGCTGATTAAAATCTCAAGATATGAGTTTATTAATACATTGAACATTCATTACATACCTATTATATGCTAATTCTGCTTTGTATCCAGTGACTAAATCTTCATTATACTTGTATTCTGAAATCTTACAGTTGCCTACACTAGTAGGCTCCACCTAAACTCATGATTATGTTAAGGTACCCTTCCCAAGTATTCTTTCCTTGGTATTTTCATTCTTACTCCTCTAGCAAATATATAAAGGAGTAAGAATGAAAATACCAAGGAAAGAATACTTGGGAGATTTGTAGGGTAATATTAAAAAGCACATTTACATGTTGTAGAAGTTCAAAAACAGAAAAGACATATGATAACAAATTTATTTATTAAAAGTAATAATAGAATAAAACTATTCAAACATAGGAAAAGAAATGCATTTCCAGGTTGAGGAAATATAAATAAGAGTCACTCCAAGCAAGACTACATTAAGACATGTTAGAATCAAGTTGTCCAAAGTGTAACACAGGGTCATCCAGGCAAAAACAGAAATGTATAAAAAATATTCACAAGGCTAGCAACAGATCTTTCAGTCAAAATCTCACAAGCTGAGATAGAGTGGGTTGTGATATTCAAATAGTTTCAGAAGTGTAAGTGTGAGAAAGATTCCCCACAAGGCAAAAGGTGAGAAAGTTCATCACCACCAGCAGTATTTTGTAAGAAATGCTAAAGAAAATTCTACAAGTTGCAATAGAAAGATGCTAATCAGTAACATAAAAACACAGGGAAGTATAAAACTTTCTGTTAAATGTTAGCACACAGTGCAATTTTAAAAGCTGATATTGTAATAGTCGTATAAATATTCCTTAGGCATGAAGGGTAAAGGACAAAATCATTAAAATAAATGAAACCTACCATGATTTCATACATAAGAAGACATGCGTCCTGACATTGAAAATATCCTGGTGGGATTTTTCTTGGTGGAAAAAGATAGAATGAAAATAAAATGACTCATGTTTACAGATAGCAATAAACTTTGGCCTAGATTTGCTAGGTCTGGACTAGCATGTGAGATGGTAACATTTTATTTATTTATTTTTTAATTTTTATTTTAAAGAGAATAAAACAAAAGAGGGTAGAACAAAGCAGACCAGAAGAGAACAACATAAGCAACACAGCACTTTACAATAAGACAACCAGACGTTAACAGTAGCTATCAAAATATCTCTTTCTCTGCTATAGTTGAGCATAGTTTCAAATACAATAATATCAAACATGCCAAAATAGTATAAAACCATTCAGAAGAATGAAAGAATTATAGGACATGCTGAACCGAATAACAGAGGTTGATCAATGGCTACTATAATATCATATTTTCAATAAAAACATTGTTTATACTATCACATATATTAAAATCCCAATAAGACACAACATGATAGAACTGATGGTAATAGAAGAGTAGAAGCATGGTAGGATTTCTAAGCAAGACAATATTAAATCAGCAATGGCTGACATAATGTTTTATTTTCTGCAAAACAGCTGTTCATACCATCACACACAATAAAGTCAAAGAAAACAATAAAACCATTCCAACTGATGAATGAAAATATTGAAAGGCTTCAAATCAATGAAATGGGAAATCATGATTACCATAAAATCTTATATACTCTTACCAACTCTCATACTAGGGAGACTATATGGTATTTACACATGTGAGTTTGATTTATTTTGCTTATGAGTATGGTCTCAAGTTGTGTCCATTTATTTATAAATATCTCAATGTGATCATTATTTATAGCTGAGTATAACTCCATTGCATAAACACGCCACAATTTTTTATCCTTTCCTCAGTTGATGGGCACTTAGGTTGTTTCCAAGATCTGGCTATTACAAATTGTGCTGCTATAAACATAGATGCACATATATCACTGTGGTATGATGTTTTCAGTTCTTCTGGGAATATGCTTAGAAGTGGAAGCTGGGTCAAATGGGACTTCCCAACCCAGCTTTTTGAGGAAGCTCCAGACTGACCTCCACAGTGGTTGCACCAGTCTACACTCCCACCAACAGTTCAGAAGAGTTCCTTTTTTCCCACAGCCTCTCCAGCACTTGTTGTTGGTAGGGTTTTTTTTTTTTTTTTTTTTTTTTTTTAATCCTTGCCATTCTTTCTGGGGTGAGATGGAATCTCAGTGTGGTTTTAATTTGCATTTCTCTCATGAGTAACGATGATGAACATTTTTCATGTATTTATTTGCCATTCATATTTCTTCATCTGAGAACTGTGTATTCATTTCAGATGCCCATTTTTGGATTGGGTCTTTGAATTCGAGAGTCTGATTTTTTAAAATTCTTTATGAGTTCTAGACAGAAGTCGTTTGTCTGAGGGACAGTCCATTAAAATATTTTCCCAATTTGTGGGTTTTCTTTTCACTATGCTGGATATCTCTTCCAACATGCAGAAACTATTTAATAAGATATGGTCCCAGTTATTGATTCTGGGAAGTATTTCCCATGCGGTTTGATTCTTGTTCATGAATTTTCTACCTACCCTTATATCTTCGAGATTTTTACCTACTTTGTCTTCCAATAGATTTAGTGTTTCTGTTTTAATATTTAGATCTTTGATCCATTTAGATTTTAGTTTAGTACATGGTGATAGGCAAGGGTCTAGTTTTAGTCTTCTGCATATGAATAGCCAATTATTCCAGCACCATTTGTTAAAGAGACTGTCATTCTTCCAGCGAGCATGTTTGGCCCCTTTATCAAAGATAAGGTGGTTGAGTGAGTTTGTGGTTGTGGTTGCGTCTTCTAATCTATTCCATTGATCTTCAGGTTTGTTTTTATTCCAGTACAATGCTGATTTTATTACTGTAGCTTTGTAGTATAATTTCAGGTCAGGGATTGTGATGCCTCCTGCCTTGCCTTTGCTGCTTAGAATTGCCTTTGCTATTCTAGGTTTCTTCTGGTTCCAGATGAATTTTAGGAGTTATTTCTCTATATCTATGAGGTATGCTAGTGGTATTTTGATTGGGATTGCATTGAATCTGTATAGTAATTTTGGGAGAATGGCCATTTTTACAGTGTTTATTCTTCCTATCCATGAACAAGGGATGTCTTTCCATTTTCTGAGGTTGTATTAGATTTACTTTTTCGGGGTATTATAATTTTCCTTGTATAGCTCTTTTACTTCTTTCATGAGAGTAATTCCTAAGTATTTCATTTTTTTGGATGCTAGTGTGAAGGGTGTGGCTTCTCTTACCTCTCTTTCAGTATTTTTGTTGTTAGTGTATAGGAATGCTATTGATTTTTGAGTGTTGACTTTGTATCCAGCTACATTGCTGAATTTATTTATTATATCTAGGAGTTTTTCAATGGAGTTTTGCAAGTCTTCTATGTACAGCATCATGTCATCTGCATATAATGATAATTTAACTTCCGCTTTTCTATCTTTACTCCTTTTATTTCTCTCTGTTGTCTAATTGCTCTGGCTAGGATTTCTAGTAATATGTTGAATAGGAGCAGTGATAGGGGACATCCTTGTCTTGTGCCTGATTTTAAGGTAAAATCTTTCAGTTTTTGGCCATTTACTATGATGCTGGCTGCTGGTTTGTCATAGATGGCCTTTATCATATTGAGGTAAAGACCATCTATTCCAATTCTCTGTAAGGTTCTTATCATGAATGAGTATTGGACCTTATCAAAAGCTTTTTCTGCATCTATAGAGATGATCATGTGGTTCTTTCTTTTGGTTCTATTGATATGGTGGATTACATTTATTGATTTATGTATGTTGAGCCATTCCTGCATTCCTGGGATGAATCCCACTGGTCGTGGTGTATAAACTTCTTGATGATTTGCTGCATCCTGTTTGCTAATATTTTATTGAGAATTTCTGCATCTATTTTCTTTAGGGAGCTTGGCCTATAGTTCTCTTTTTTATTTGGTTCTTTCTCAGGTTTTGGTAGTAGAGTAATATTTGCTTCCAGAAATGACTTAGGAAGAATTGCTTCCCTTTCAATTTCATTGAGGAGTTTGAGGAGTGTCGGAATTAAGTCTTCTTTGTATTTCTTGTAGAATTCTGCAGTGAATCCATCTGGGCCTGGGTTCTTCTTTGTTGGCAAGGACTTAATTACATTTTCAATTTCAGTAATAGAAATTGGGTTATTCAGCAGTTTTACATCTTCCTGATCCAGCTTTGGTAGTTCATATGTATCTAGGAATCTGTCTATTTCTTCAGTGTTATCAAACCTATGAGAGTAGAGGTTTTCGAAATAGGTGCTGATGATCTTTTGTATTTCTGCCAAGTCTGTAGTAATTTCACCTTTTTCATTCCCTATTGCATGAATTTGAGTTTTTTCTTTCTTTTTTTAAATAAGATTGGCTAGGGGCTTATCAATTTTATTTATTCTTTCAAAGAACCAACTTTTTGATTCATTGATTCTTTGAATTGTTTTCTTAGACTCTATTCCATTAATTTCTGCTGTGATCTTTATAATTTCCTCCCTTCTTTTAACTTTGGGCTTGGCTTGCTCTTCTTTTTCTAGATGTTTGAGTTGTAGCATCAGGTTGTTTATTTGTGTTCGTTCTGTCTTCCTGATGTGGGAACTCAGTGCAATAAAATTTCCTCTGAGGACTGCTTTCATTGCATCCCACAAATTCTGGTAAGTTGTGTTTGTATTTTCGTTTGCTTGTAGATATTGTTTAATTTCTTCTTTAATTTCTTCCATGACCCACTGGTTGCTCAAGAGTGTATTATTCAGTTTCCATGTGTTTGTGGGGTTTTTGCAGTTGCTTTTATCATTAATTTCTAGTTTCGTGGTGCTTGGATCTGATAACGTGCATGGGATAATTTCAATTCTTTTGCATTTACTTAAATATGTTCTGTGGGCTAGTATATGGTCTGTTTTAGAGAATGTTCCATACACTGCTGAGAAGAATGTATATTCTGATGTTGTTGGATGGAATACTCTATATATATTTATCAAGTCTATTTGTTCACAGGTGCGATTCAGTTCTGTTATTTCTTTGCTGATTTTCTGTCTAGTTGATCTGTCCATTTGTGTCAATGGCATGTTAAAATCTCCTGTTATGATTGTGTTATTGCTTATTTGATTTTTCAGTTCTGTTAATATTTGCTTTGTATAGCTGGGTGCTCTGGAATTTGGTGCATATATATTTAGGATTGTTATCTCTTCCTCTTGAAGTTTTCCCCTAACTAGTGTGTAGTGACCTTCTTTGAGATAGTAACATTTTAACAGAAATTAAACTCAATTGTATTTTGAGGTTAGAATGGAACAAAATGATGGTGAGAAGTTTAAAATTTAGTTTGCCTTACTTTTACTGTCTTAATTGGGTTTTCATTCAGATGACCAGTGTTACCTGAATCCTTTTGTTGATATCTTGATGAATTTGATCTGAATCTTTTGTGAAAATTCCAGAAATAAGATGGACTACAGCTTTACACTATGTCTTGGTTATGTTTTGTACAACTACCCACCTTCATTCCTCTGCACTCTTTGAAACTCTTGTCTACTGAGTAGTCAGAGAAGTACTCAACCTGTATTTTTCATGTATATTTGTTTATCTTGCCTATCAATACCACAAGCACATTACCATATTATGAGTGGTTTTCATGCTTACCCTATGATTTCTAATAAAATAGACCTATGTCAACTTATAACTAATACTCTCTAATTTCTATCTCCATTGCTAAAGTCCTACGTATTTTATGATTGTGCAGTCTGCCACTCACTGATTCAGTGACTGCCCCAGTCTTTATTATTCTGGTTAACATAATAAAGTGAAAATGCATTTTAATCTTTTATATATTTCTGGGCTGTTTCTTATTTATATTTTGTGACTCCATTTTTCTGTATAGGTCAAAAAAACTGAATTCTTACTTTGTGACTTTATGAAATTGATCGGATCTTTTCTACTGGCCTTCTCATTTTTAAGGGGATACTAACATCTGTTCAACAGTTTCCATAATAATATGAAATTAGGAACTTGTGAAAATATTAGGAAAGAATAAATTTTTAGAAAATGATTCAAATTGCTAAGACAGAAAGAGAAATGAATTATGTGTATGTTTATGTATGTACTTATTTAACTGAGTTCAACTTCCTAGTCTTAAACTTAAATTATACTGACATATTTTACTGTGAAAGCATTCGAATGTGAGGTTTTTGAGGGGGCATATTTCCTAACATTGAGAAAAAAATACTTACACACATTTTGGGATTGCCAACTCTGTTTAATGAGACTTTATGATTTGCATAAGTGATGTATCATGGAGAAGGAGCTGCAACTCAGTAATACGGCAGTAAAGACAGATTAAAAATAGAGATGAAAGCCTTATTTATATTGATAATTCTTAGTAATTGGATTACACATACCATTTCTGCCCTATACATTTCAGTTGACCCAATTACAGCTGAGGCCAAACATAAGATTTAGTAAAAGTGAAAGTACTTGAGAAACTGTTCTGATTCTACATAGCATTCAATGTTTATTCTTTGATTCAAGAAGTACTTAATTCAATTTATGCAGAGATAAAATTCATAAAAATACCCACTTATGTATATTTCCATTAGTAGCAAGCATATCAATTTAGAATATGTTCTCACCGCTTAAATTTCCAAAGTAAGGTTTTGATGTTTATTGTCATAGGTCTTTTTAGCTCCTGTGTAGAACCTGATCAAGACTGGAGGCAGAATGTGGAACAAATTAAATATCCACCCATTGTACATTTCACTTCACACCCACTACCATTTTTATAGGCATTTAAGAATTCACACACACTGAGACAGTCATGGTGATACAAAATGTGGGGAAGGAGCATTTCTAGTTTTATTACTTGGAAAGCTCTGCCTTTAGGAGTGTGCATTTCTAGAGTTGTATTACCATAGAAGTGCTGCCTCTCAGGCTTTCCATTTACACTTGAGTTAGGTACCTTGGAGTACCTAACTCATTTTGAGGTGTCACATGGGTGTTTGAATTTTTACATGTCTTGATGCTATGAAGAATTCACTTTTATATCCAACAGAGTATAGTATAGCAATCAACTTTTTTCTGACATTGTGAAGCAAAGGCTCAGATACAGTCATGAAGAATCTATTGAAAATTATTGGAAAACAGGAAAGTATCCTAAAAAAAAGCTTTAGAACGTAGTACTGCAAATGGTATACTGGACATGCCAGTTGTGTGGATGCAATGATGTGGAAAAAAATCTCTTATGTTCTAAATTAACCATCTTGCAAAGTAGAAACAACCCTTGGGTCAATCTTTCCCAGATGAGCTATGGAAATATTATTTTCACTGGTAAAATGTGCATATTTACCAATTAAAACAGGAGGACAAGTTTTGTGTTCTTTAGTTACATCTAACTAGATATTAATCCTGACTCCCTCCTTCCCTACAACATTACTAAATGCAGCATGTAAATTTGAGCCAACAAACTCATTTTTACCCCACTTACTGCTCTATTTTTTCCTTTAGCTGGATGTATTACTTTCTGTGAATAGCAGAATTAGTTCAGGCTAGCACTAATGAAAATGGGTATACTTATCTGGTGTGGCTCTGTGTGGCCTAACTAGGACCAATGGATGGATGTAACAAGCAGGAAGGTTTCAGTGGTTCCACTTTCACTTTAAAAAGACATTCTAGAACTCTCTCCCCTAACATTAAAAGTTACTGTTCTCTGACATTTGCACAGCAATCAAGAAAAGTTTACATTATGGTATAATCAGAATGTGGATAACAGTCTGGTCCTGTATTAGTTTGTTTTGTGGTACTATAACAGAGCACCACACACTTGGCAATTTTCAATGATCATTAATATATTGTCTCATGGGTCTGCAGGCTGGAAAGTCTAAGGTTGAGGGGCTGGCAATGGTTTGGGGTGTTTTTGCTAAGTAAAAACATGGCAGAATGTCACATGACCAGAAAGAAAGCAAGAGAGAACTGAACTCATGCTTTATTAGTAAGCCTCCCCTGTGATACCAGGAATACTTCATTCGTAGGAACTATGGCTCCTTGACTTAAACACTTGCCCTTAAGCCATGCCTCCTAACATTGCCATATTGGTATTAAATCTCCAATACATGAGCTTTGGACAACAAATTCAAGACACAGGTCACCCTTCACGCCCAGGAAGTCTCCCAGAGGGCAGCATCTCAGGCTGTCCCTTTGGGACCCAAAACTCCCGGATCGTAGAGTGGCCTGAGCTGTTTGGATTGAAAGTCTGTGCGGACCTGCATCTTGTGGGACTCTTTGGGACTGGTAAGCACGCCCTTCATCCGCAGGGAACTGCCTGGAGATCGGCATCTGGGCCAGGTCTGTTTAGGCCCGTAGCCCCGCCCTTCACCCCCAGGAAGTCTCCCAGAAAACAGCATCTCGGCCTGTCTCTTTGGGTCCCGAAACTCTCAGACCCGCAGAGTGGCCCGGGCTGTTTGGATTGGGAATATTGTGGAGACTGGCATCTTGGCCAGATCTGTTTGGGATCGGGGACTTTTCAGAAACCAACATTCTGGCCTGACTCTTTGGGACCTGTAGGCCCTTCACTCGCAGGGAACCTCCTGGAGACCTGCCTGGGACAAGGCACGGAGGCCTGGCCTGCCTGAGATTCCACAGGCTCCGGGGTGGCCACAGCCAGCATTTACCTTACAACTTAGGGAGTCAGGAGCCCACAGAGGGGAGTTAGGACCCTGTGAGGAAGCCAGGAGCCTGTGGGGGAGCCACTGCCCCTCCAGGAACTGAGGGTGTAACAGGTAATTTGCCACATAAGCAGAGAAAGCTTTGGAACACCGCTCAAAGTAAGGAAATACAGAAAAATGACAAAAGGCAAGACCAAAAGGCA
>PVJX010003996.1:0-100368 GCA_004027295.1 Dolichotis patagonum
TCAGCTGGAAGGGCCATGGATCCTCCTCAGTGACCTCGAGGCCTGGGGGCCAGCTCCAAGTCCCCTGCGCTCCCCACCTGGAGGAGCTGAGTTATTTGGGGGATCCAGAGAGGCTGGTGTAACCTGGCTCCACTAAAATGGAAAGGCAGTTATTTTAATGACTCTAGGTCCTAAAATAGTTGAAGTTTTATGATTTTTCTTTTCTTATTGATTTAGGAGCCAACCTCTGAAAGAAGCCAGCGTGTGCAAAACATATTGCCATCTATCACATCTGAGAAGTGACTTTATTTATTTTCTTGGTGGTATCAGGGTTGAACTCCGGGCCTTCACACTAAGCTACATCCCTGGTCCACCTTTTAAAAACTTTTGAGACAGGATCTCACTAAGTTGCTAAATTGCCCAGGCTGGACTTGAACTTGGTGATCCTCCTGCCTCAGCCTCCCAGAGGAGGCTAGGATTATAGGCATGTACCACTAAGCTGAGACTTTTTTGTTTTTTGTTTTCATATAATCAATAACTAGCAAACAGCAGTGAGGTTCTTTAAAACCTAATGGACCTGTGTCCTCAAGAAAAATAGCAACTCGCTCATAAGCTTTCCATGCCCCAGCCTGAAACTGAATTCCAAATATACTCAGTAAATAGGGTCCCATCCAGACAGCGAGGAAGTGTGACACCAACAGGCACTACGTCTGCTACGATCAGTGTGTGGTGACCGACGCAGTTTTAATTGAGCTCCCATTTTATGCTAAACACTGTGCCTGGCATTGAGACAGTTTACAAAACCAACAAAGAATCAGATCCTCCCACCAGGGACTTATCCACAAGCCAAATAAAACACATATATAAATCTCTTCCATTGCAAAAGCTCTAATATAAAATACACAATTAAAGGCTATGTGGTTTCATGCTTCAACTTTAAAACAATGCCATGAAAAGAAAAATAAAACCGAACAACCAACATCTGTTGAGTGCATACTGCGTGGTCCCACCTGGGGACAGGAAGGGAACTGTGGAGGGGAAAAGGCATAGGCAACAAACGAGCAGTTCCCACATCAGGATAATGACCCCAGAGACATCACTCAGCAAGATCTGGGCAGTGGAGGCGGAGGCTCGAGCGTCACAGAAGTGGAAGATCTGGCTGGGACAGAGGGGAGGGGTTTTCTGGGGGAGGCAGACGCTGAAGGTTCTGATCCTGCAGTCGCCTGTGTGTGATCCCAACAGTACCACCCACTGAGGACCTGCACTGGTCTTCGTGCCTCACCCTCATCTCTCAACAATCTAGTGAGGCGGGCAGTGCTCCACAGCTCAGGGAAAGTGGTTCAGAGAGGCTGAGGAGCTCGCCCGGGGACACACAGGACCTGAGTGCATGCTTTTCCCACTGTGCCACACTGCCTCACTGAGCCAGTGCAGAGCTGCTGGTTTTCCATTCAAGCAACCCATTTGCCATGATCAAGATTCTTCAATCTTCCAACCTGATGTTGTAATGAGTTTCCCTCCTGGGCAACACACACACACACACACACACACACACACACACACTCATTCACACGCCAACCAAATTACTTTGTTGGGCAAGCAAAAAACAACCTCACAAGAAGACTAAGGAAATCACGATTCCAAACTCCCCAAGTTCCTAAACGCATAGCTGTACAGCGTGTGCAACTCGACAGCATATGGCAAATCAATTACTAGTTTAAATCTTAAAACAAAAACATGGCAAGTGTGGTACAGAAATAATCAAGAACAACGGTTCAGTTTAGATTACTGTGGGCCACTAGAGTTTTGAATACAATTAATCATCATTCCAGGCAATGGGAAGCCATATTGACACTTATTCCTAATTTGAATATTTAATTAGGGTGAAGTTCTTCATCAAATTATCACAGAACTGGGAGAAAGCCTGGAAGACTTACACAATTACTGCCTTAACCCCTTACCATCTGCTCCCCGTGAGCACAGGGTTCCTGCCCCAGCTCTGTGGGGAGGACTTGCTCCAGCTCTGAACCCCAGACCCGGACACTGGGGTGGGCCACTGGTAACGGGTACAGCCCAGGCAAAGGGAGCCACGGGCCAGCCAGGGAAGGTCTCGGGGTGTGAGCTGCTCACCGATGCAGCTCAGACACAATTAGGAAATGAACCCTGGACAAAGATGAAACCAACACCGACGGTGCCACTGTGGGCCAGCTGCAGCCCATGTAGTTGTCACTGTATTCGTGCCAATGCGATGTCCTTGGCCTCATCTTACAGGCAGGGAAACTGAGGCTCAGAGGAGTGCTACCCAAGGGAACAGTGCCTGTGAGTGGTGTGAAGATGGCCAAGCTAGTCACACACACACACACACACACACACACACACACACACACACACGCATGCACGCACTTCACCAAAAATAACGACAAAGTGAACACTGGAGGGTGAGGTGGGGACAACAGTGCATTCCAGGCTGCATTCTGGATATTCCTCGCTGTGCCGGTAAACAGGGGGGAAGGTCCAGAGCCAGGCTCCACCACAAGCACTACAGAGTTTAAATCTTGAGACTCAAAATGCACCACTAGGTCCCTCAAGCCAGGAAGTCCCAGTGCTGCTGTGGCCCACGGCTCAGGAGAATGGGGGAGGCGAGGGACAGCAAAGTTCCAGGAAGCGGGACTGTCTAGCCAACCTGAGGCCAGGAGACAAAGTGACAAAGTGTGGCCCTGGGAGGACCCAGTGGGCACAGCTGGTGTCCACAGGGAAGGGAAGGCCAGGAACAGATGAGAAAGTGTGAGCTTGTGGTTTTCCCTTCCAAATAGCCAAGGCCCAACGGCACATTCTGAGTGTGCAGGGTTAGAGGACAGGTTATATTTCCTTAACGCACTTCCGCTTTACTACACAAAAAAGAGTTTTGCTATTTCTCAGGCCTCTGTGATTTCACAGGACCAAACAGAACACGTTTCCTTCAGGGCTGGGCAGGGCCGAAGGCTGCCTCTGCACACCGCGTCTGGGCACGCTAGCCCTGGCTTCCCGTTTGATTCTGGACTCGTCCACCGAGGTGCTAAGAAGAGCGTCTCCTGCACGCTCAGACCAGCAGCTGTCTGTGAAAGCTCCAGACAGGCTCCGCTACCCTCTTGTGGGAAATCAATCGGCTGCGTTCACAAGGGCCGCTTTCAGCAGGAATCGGGTCGGGGACGGGAGAAGGAGCCCCGGCCCCGTGGCAGGAGACCTGGGGTCCGGCAGGCCCGCTCCGAGCTTGCTCATGATGCGAGCAAATGGCGCCAGGAACTTTGAAACTTTCCTTTATATATTACATGAATCCATATAAGAAAATCTCTTTTAATGAGGAGTGATGTAGTTACAAACTCTCCAGAGCCATAATTAGAGCAAACTAATTGAAGTTGTGTTTTGACACACTTTCCAAACTCACGGGTGCCGAATGACATATTCACAACACTGCTGCTGCACAACCATGGCGACGGCAAAATCATTAGGCTAATAACACTTATTTGCATTCTTATCATGCCGGCAGCTCTCCCTTAAATACTGTTTCTACTATTGCTCCTTTACTCGAAGTTTCCACGGGAAGATATTAACAGTAATTATTAGTATTTTAGTGGAATTTTAATGTGAAGAATAACAACGTGTATTAACATACACCGAACAGCAGTTCGTTTTCTTAACCACCCTGGGAAAGTTGGGGGGTTCCTCTTCAGCCCGCACCCCACAGCCCAGGGGTGACCAGATGCGACTGTAGCTTCACAGTGAAGGGGCCACACCTGGTGGGTCCTAAAGCCTGGGTTTCTGACTACTCGGTTTCAAATGTTTGATGAGAAAATTCTTTCTTTTCTTTTTTTTTTTTTTAAATAAAACAGTCAAGCAGAAATTTTTTCCGAGTCATTAAAAAAAAAAATCTCAATTTACAACCCAGTCTTTGGTAATAATGCTAATGAATTCCAGGAGGACACGCTTTGGCCAGTCTCTGTCGCCACCCTCGTGGTGATTAAAGGCAGACGTGAGGGTGAGGCCTCCAGTGAGCAGGGCCGGGGGCGGGGCGGGCTGGCTCTGTCAAGTCGGAGGCACCCTGTGCCACCAACAAGGCCAATTTTTTGGATGCTTAACTCAGACACTCACATACAGAGAGGAAGACTCGACAGCTCTAAATAATGGTTATTAATGACACTTTCTTCTATAGTGACAAATTACTTCTGAAATTTAGAATCGAAGAGGGATGAAGAGGGAACACGTTCTGCTGAACGTGACAGGAAATGCCAGCAAGCACACGGGGTTTCCGCTCCCTCAGGTGGGAGGAGAAGGCCAGGGACCCCTGCTGCAGGGGCTGGGCTCTTGCACAAGGGTGGTAATGACCTCAGCCAGCTGTCCCCTGGAGCCTCCTAGCAGTTCATATTGGTGGCCCAGGGTGCACCCAGCAATGAGAATTGTAAATTCGGGTGTACTCTACCTAGAGGAGCCCCAGCTGCGGCCAGGCTGGAGAGTCGCTTGGATGCCAGGCTTCTCTACGTATCTTGGCATCAACAGAAACAACCACCGCACCATTCACAACTCAGGAGCAAATGTCTCAACTGCAAATGCATATTTGTGCTGAATTTCAAACTATTTGACCGTGTGTCACGGGATGTCAAATCTCCACTGGGGAAGATTTCAATGGGGGAAGAAAATGCTTCCTTACCAGAATGGCAAGGACTATATAAATACACTCCTTTCAAGTTTGGGAGTTTTCTGTTGCTTAAGTTACAATCCTTGTACCAATCTGTTATGTTCCAAGTCACTGATTACTTTCAAAAAATAAAAAAGGAAACTAACTCTCATAGCTGTAGCAACACTCCAAATCACGGTATTTATTCTCTACATTTAAGTTTTATTACACTTGAACCCTGCATGCCAAAACACCTACCTCCCATATAAAAGAAATGAAGAAAAAAGCCGAGCCCCAGACCAGGGGCACCACACTTCCATTCCAGATGATCTAGTCTAATCTTATAAACTGAAATATTTAAAGAGTCTCTAAACCTCGCTGACCTTACTTCTAAAAACCAAGAACATATGGGCACAGCTAGCTTTTCATCTTCTTCCAGCCTACTAAAATATCCGCTTTTCCAAAATTCAACAGTCGGGGTGCTGCCAAACTCAGATTCATAATGGGCTGCGTGCGTGAGAGCACTGGGCAGGCGGTGCGCAGTCTCCCATGAAAACAGTGCACCCGAACAAAGGACCTGCGGCAGCATTGCTCTCCTCCTGCCCAACCCACTAGAGAGCTGTGGAAAACAATCTGGTTGGAGAAATACAGCCCCGCTGAGGCGGCCGTGCGGCCTGGATGTCAGCCACGGGCTGGACTGTCATATTTGGTCTCATAACTGGTCACACCCTCTGGCTGCAGAAAACAGTTCCTGAGAATCAGGAAGCCCTGAGGCTCCCTGCAGGCAGGCAGCGATGAAGGTGGGCCATGGCTCCCTGCCGGCCGTTCCAAATCCTACCTCCTCTGTCCTCTCTGAGGTCAGTCTAACTCTGTCTCAAAGTAAGGGTATGATTATTTGCCTTACAGCATGTTTATAAAGATTAAAACTGTGTGTGTGTGTGTGTGTGTGTGTGTGCACATACATATATGCATCTGTCTCAAGGGTTTACACAGTGCCTGGCACAAGATGCTCAGAAAACTGTAGCTGAAATAATAATGATGATGATGATGATAATTGTGTTTATTCTAATAATAGTTATTATTAATATTATTATTCAACTGGAAACAAAACATCTGCTGCTCAAGACGGATATTCAGATTGAATTCTACCCTACCCATGGGCAAAACCCCGACCCAAATAAACTCAAAAGGCCTTTTGAAAGTTACTGCAAACAAAGGATTTTATTAAATATCCAAATTAATAATTGAAACCTTGCCTTGAAATACAACAGCAGAGTTGGGGGGCGGTGTAATAAAACCCCAGGAAATAGCAGTGGTGTAACGCTCATTTTTACTTTATTTGGCGGCTAGATTTACACTGAGAGACCCAGGTGAAATATTCTGTAGAGCTACCTGCAAATAGACTGTCAGCTTCCACTCTGATAAAAGGTAAAATATCCTCCACTAAATGGTCTGGTTCACAAAACCGACCCTAAAGTGAACTGATAAATCTGTTCTGACACACAGAAAACTATTTTCATAATCCTGAAAAAGGCCTCTCTTCAAACCCCGGAGCAGGAGCTGGTTGCACAAAGAGCCCTCACACACTCGAGCATTCCCCGGGCCCAGGAGGGAATGATTTTACATTTATAACCCTCTTTCCTGGGACAACCTCCACCAAAAAGCACATGTAATCATCGCAACCTCGGAGAAAAATAAGACACTCACAAAAAAGTCACACGACCACAAAGCTAGCACATTCGCAAGCAGCAAATACCTTGTCAAAACCTGATCCGAGAGACAGAGCTCAGGCCGGCTCCGAGGTGGGAGCTGTATTGAGTAATAGTCAATTCTTCATTAAATAGAAGCTCTGACTTCCCAAGAAGCCCTATTAAAAATTAATATCAAAAAGTGTATTGCTCAGCCTAAACTCATCATTCATATCTAACAATACCAAACTGCATTCTAATGAAATTTCTCCTTTGAAATTACCCTGACGCCAACACTAGGTTAGGCGCTGCTGCAGGGGCAACCCCAGCTCCTGGGCCGGCATTTTAAAGTTACTCGCACCCCTCACTGGGCAGGTCTCGTTCATGCCACCCTCATGCTCTCCAGAATAAGCCACACTGCTTGGAACTGCGCTGAAGCAAGGGCCTTGAAGCCACCGAGGGGATGGTGACGGGGACCTGTGGTATGACTGCTTGTTCTCCTCGCTCAGCGTCCATGGCCCAAGTGCACCGGCCCTGGCCGAGATTCGCACATCTGAGAGTGGCTGCAGACCGCACAGGCCAGGCCCAGGGACGGGAGCTCTGGGAGCCGAGTCCCCACCCCCGCAGCACGCTCAGGATGTCCTTACCCCGCTGCTGCTCAGAAGCCTGGAGAACCTGCCAGCTCCTGATGAAAGCTTCACCACCAGAGACCCTGTGACCACACAGAGCAGTGACATTCTACAAGCTAAAGATATCCGGCCTGCCCAGTTCAGAACCAGCTCCGACACCAGCTGTGTGGCCCTGGGCAAGGTAAGCTAACTCTCTCAATCTCCAGCTTCTCAGCTGAAAACTGGACTGCTCACGGTACCTGCCCCAGAGTGGCTGTTAGGCGGGTGTGAGTGTTGGTAATGCACTGGAGCAGGGCCTGATGCCCAGCTGGTCCGTGTGATATTCGTCCTTGCTGGCTGGTTAGATGGACAGACAAACGCGTGCTGTCTGGTCCTACACATGTACGCTAGCTCACTTTATATACTGAACAAATGTGTTCTGTAAATAATTCCCAAGTGCCAGGCGTGTGGAATTCAGAGGCCCCTTCCGTCTCGGGGCTACATTTTCACTGTACGAGTGAGTCGGGACCAAGTGAGCTGACAGCTGAAAGCACCCGCTCGTTTTGATGCACAGTAGTACAACATCGTCCTCCTTGTTGTCGCTGTGTGACCAGCCTTTTCGAGGATTTTAAAAGAGAAAAGGAGACATGAGAATCCCTGTCACCAATACGCAGCAGAGTAAGGTGGAACATAAAAACAGGCGGCAGTGACAGGGAAGCAGGAAATGCCAAAGCGTACGATGCTGGCAGCTGGAGGAGAAGGGAAGTAACATGGGTCAGGCTTTCTGGACTGGCTGAGGCCACAGCGGCAGGAGGGAAGCCAGGACGGATGGACGCATCCCGGGGGTGCAGCCTAACTCCTGGGGACAGGTTGGCACAAGGGGAGTGCTTGGCAGTGGGCTGACAGGAGGTGATTTGAAATGATCAAGACAGGCCCAGGGCCCATGAGGAGGTGCCTGATTGATGCCGCTGACACAGGAGCCAGGTCAGACAACAGGACGCACGGGAAGGCTCCCTGTGAGGACAGCATGTTTGAAACGCCCAGTGGCATCAGGCCGGTTGACCGAACACTTTAGGTTGGGAACAAAGGACGCGGTGTGGGCTGCTGGAATGGAGTAACAGCTGAGCTTTGGGTGCCCCTCCCTGCCCCAGCTCTGGGTGTGGGTCCTGCCCCCCAGGGCTCCTCCAGAAGCCCAGGGCTTCTGGGCTTCTTCTAGCCACTCAAGGGGTGGAGACGTCTCAAATCACAGAGCTACTATTTGTTCCTCCACTGGGTAATAAAACCCTGTACCCCAGTCTTCACTATAAAGGAGTATCGCATCAAGGGGGGAAAAATGAAAATGTGCACCCTATTCTTAAACAAAACACATGTGCTGTTTTTCTGTGACAGAGGAGAAAGTCTACCTGCCCTGCAAAGGTGTCAATGTTTGGAGGCTCCCATGCCAAACAGCATGCCCCAAACCTTCCAACGGGACAGGCAGTGTGCACGCCTACCTCAAAGTGTCCCTTGCCACGGTGGAGGAGCAGCTCCCATCACCCACCATGTATTCACTATCGCAGGGGAGAAGGGTTCCTGGGGCTCAGCCCTGGGTGCTGCTTTCCCATGGTCACCCTGAGGCAGGACCCACACAACCTTTCCCAAATGAAGACCCTTAAAACCTTGCTCTGTTGAGCCAAGTGGAGGAATTTCTGGGCTTTCCCACAGGCAAACAGCTGCTGTGCCAAGCCACCAGGCCACCACACCGTGTGGTGGCTCTCAGGACAGTTGGCAGACACTGGCACAGGAGAAGGAAGATGAGGCCTCCTGGCCTGAGTGGTGCAGGCCTCTCAGGTGACAGATGTCACCTGAAGTACAAAGACCATTTTATAATTGAAAATTGACAGAGGCAGCCTGAGAATCTGAGGTTCATGTAGACAAGGGGACCCAGCCGATGACAAAGGTTCCCTGCCCACCACTGACTCTGCTGGTTGATGAGGAGGTAATGGAGTTGGTCCCCGAGTCCAGCAAGGAAGGCAGGGCGGGAGCTAGGACACAGCGTGGCTTGCTGGTGAGCTCTGGCAATGGGCGTGACTTGGGATGAGCGTGGGCAGCGTGCCCTGAATCCAGATCACCTCGGTGTGATTTCCTCCCTCCTACAGAAAGGGCCATTAAACTTTCAGATGACAGCCCTGGGACTGGAGTGATGGAACGATTTCTGAGGTCAGCAAGGATCTATGTTCTCCGAACCTGACATCAACATGCAAAAGTTGTGACTGAATCCAGGTGTCCCTGAGAGGAAGACTAAGTGCATGTGACAGATCTTCTGCAATCAAAATGCCCCATTTCCCAGAGTAGCTGTCACAGATTGATAACATCCATGCAAAAAGTTAAGTACAATTATGTCTGTCACTGAGAAACAGACTTTGGGACCTGTGACTGACAACTCACTGGAAGCTGACAAATCACCGGAGATCACGGGCGCACCTCGGAGGAGCGCCAGGCCACCTTCTAAGGGACACATGGGAGGGGATAGGGAGGCTGTGGGCCCTGCAGCTGGGAAATGAGCCATGCACTTCATGGTCTGGTGGGACACGAGCCCTTTCTCCTGGGGAAGGGCAGGGTCAGAGAAGGAGGTCACAGGATGTGGCCACAGCCCAGGGGCTGTGGGCAGTGGCTTCTCCTTTAGGACTGTGGCATGCACAGCTGGACAACCCAGGTGGAGAGGAAGGGACCACCATTCCAGCTCTTCCAGGGCAGCCCCAGCCAAAGGCTGAGTCTACATTAACCATCCTGCAGCTTCCAGCAGGCTTGGGTCCAGGGACTCATTTCAGATGGACGCTAAGGGGGCAAAATGGCACACCTCGCTCATGCAGGCCAACTCTGGGCTGGGACTCTGTGTGGACACTGCCGGGGCCCCCATGTCCTGCCAGGCCTCTGTGTACCGCCACCCCAGGCTGATCCCACTGCCCCCCTCAGCCACCATCCAGGTCCTTTAGTACCATCAGCACTGAGCGTGGACAGCAGTCACTGCAGCCATGTGAGCAGCCCGAGGCCAATGCCTTTTCTCTACGCCCCCCCTGCCCACTGCAGGACTCCCCACTCCACTCCAGTCCCCCTTACCAATGACTCTGCTGAGCCCAAAGTGCTCAGGGAAGATGGTCCTTTTGTTTTTGGGGTTTTTTTTGGTGGGGGGGTACAGGAGATTGAACCAGGGCTTTTGTACTGAGCTACATCTTCAGTCCTTGTTTATTTTGAGGCAGGCTCTTGCTAAATTGCTAAGTTGCTAAGTCACTGAGCTGAGCTTGAATCTTCAATCCTCCTGCCTCAGCTTCCCAGAGTGCCAGGAATACAGGGGTTGTGCCACTACACTCTGCAAGATGGTACATTTCTTAAATAAAGTTTAAGAAGTGTGGTTACTCTAATGCCGTCAACGGCCTGAAAAACTCTAATGCGATCTGACCACCTGGGCAGTCAGGTGCTCGTGACACCTCCCCCCACTTCCACCCCACAGCTTCTTCCACACCACAGAATTTCACTTTAGGTAGTTTACTTATTAATTTTTTAAAATGTTGACCCCAAATATCCAGCATTGGGTTCTGGTGGTTTCCAGAAGGTTTCTCCTTCCAGTCCTACCCCAAAACACTTCTATCCTCCTTGACATATTGACCACTGGGCATCTAAAGCTGGCCACTGGTCAGGTCAAAGCTCAGCCCTGCGCTCAGGCAGTTGTTCCACGGGTCACACAGTAATAATGCCACCTGACAGGGTGGCCGGGGCATGGACAGTGGACAGGCCCCTGACTCTATAGCAGGCTGCATTCCACGCTCCCAGGCCTAGTGGCCAGCATGTCACCTCACACACAGGCTCCCGGCCCACGTCTCTGCGGATCAGCTCCTGTGCCATGGGCTGTGTGACCCTTGGTGGCCCTCGTGTGTACTCCTCACCTCTCATCTCCTGGATCCTGCAGGCACAGTGGCTGTGAGGAGATGCGGAGCACTGATTCTGTCACTTTGCACATCGGCACTCCCTAATGACTCTGTGTCATCTGCAAGTTTGATAAGCGCGCCTCTGACGACTTTATCAACTGCTGATTCCACTGCTCAGCAAGCTAGGGCCAGCAGCCCATCGGGGCCATGTCCCCATTGACTGAGAACCACTTGCTTGTCCACACTGGGAGCTCCTGGTGATCACTCTACTGGATCCCTCTGCCTCCTGGAGCTTTTCCAGACCTTTGTCCTGGCCCCTGAGAGCACAGAGCAGTGTGAGACCCCTGAGTATCTCTGTATGGGTAGGGGGTGCTGCCAAAAAGCCGGGCAGGTGCTTCCTCTCTCCACACCCGTCTATGGCAGCAGCACTGCTGAGCAGTCAGAAAACCCTACCTGCCGGACACTCGAGGTCAACACACAGCCAGGCTGGCCCTGAAGAGGGGTGAGGGGACCGACACTCAGGACCTAGCCAGACATTCTCCTCCCCACACTGGGCAATGTGCATGAGGGGTTGGCAGGGGACGGGCACCGGGAAGACAGGGCTCTGCGTCTTAGGGAAAGCGGCCTGCCCTTCTTCACTGCCAAGAGCACCCGCCAAGAGCAGGTGTGTCTGGTGCAAGCTGAAGACTCAGTGCACAGAGAAGAGGAGCTCTGCTGGCCACTTTATGCTGCCTTTGGACACACACTCTGCCACACACGGCATCCAGTTCCCTGGACAGGGCCAAGGAGGACCGGTCTCCCCAGCGACCGGCATCTGGTTTCATGGCGAGCACCTTTCGCAATAACGAAGACACCACAGGCAGGTAGGTTGCTCTTGTTCCCAGGGGCAGTGCCTGCTTCCAGAAAGGGAAGCACCATCGCTTCCTTTTGTCTGAAATCGCACTGAGATGACAGCTCTCTAAAAGTGATGACAAAAACTGGAGGCACTTTCTAGCTTTTGAGAGGAATGCCCGGGCTCTGGGAGTCCACTGCCTGGGCTCCTCCTCCCTCTTCCTCCCACTAGAGTCAGCAGGGAGAATGGCCCAGTGCATGCTCTCCACCCCTCACTCCTCCCCGCCACCCCCCGGTCAGTCAGTAGAGGGCACTGCGTCACCACTCTCTGTCAGCCTTGGCTTCTGCAGCTTGCTCGCCGTCCACACAAAGAGCACACTGAAGACCGGTTACTTATGCCTGTGGTTCAATACTTCACAAGAAAACAGGACAAACCACAGACCTGCCATAACACGCTGTGGTATCACTTATGTAAAAAGTACACAGGAAAAAGACTGGAAGGAAAATACAACAAAAGCTTATAAGCATTTGCCCACTGGAGATGGAATGTGTTTTCCTATTATTTTCTACCAATTTCCCACAAGCCTGTGTTGCTCTGGTAATTGAAATATTCCGTGGTGCTCAGAGATTCTAGAATCATTGGGAGGGGCTGCGACATAGGTCCTCAGGAGAACATGTAGGGGCCAGGAAGGTCGGAGCCAGGAAATCCTGGGGCCCGAGCCTGTGGCCTGAGGAGGGCCTTGATCTTTACCGCACACAGAGAAGGCTGAACTGTCTCTTCTGGGTAGTTTACAGACCCCTGATACCACCAGCAATGAAATAACACACTCATCCTCACATAAGCCTTCAATGGAAATTCAAGTGAGTAATCAGCATTTCATTTTTTTAAAAAAATCAAAGATATTGGGTAGGAAAATACTGCAAAAGAAAACCCCTGAGAAACCTCACAAAAGACGGAATTAGGAGCTTGCCTAGGTGCGCACGGCACCTGTAAATCACGGGGAGCGGAGAGGAGAGCTTGAGACAGACGGGTTCTTACCTGGCGGCCTTAATGTACATGCAGTGATCCTCCTGCACTCTGGCTGGCTTAACTCAGCCAAATTAGAATACATTTTATATTGACTATTTTGACATTTGTTTTATTTGGCAAGTAAAACAAAACTGATCCAATTTCCTTGCAGCCATTGTAAACCATAAACTGTACAACAGAGGTTATAAAATATATCAGCCTTATAAACGCTTTGTTCCGATATCCTCTGATTCCATCTGGCTCCTCGTGGCGGGGGTGCTCAGCCTTGTGGCCCCAGTGACAGGTGAGCCTCCTCCCCCACGGACTGGAGGCTTCCAGGAGAGCACTGTCCCCCACTTCACCTGGGAAATGCAGCTTCATGCTTACGCAACTGGAATTTAGCATGGGCTCGGGTGGTTCCCATTACTGGGCCTTTCCAAATCCCGTGAGGTCAGCCAGGAGCGGCTGTAATCACCATGGAAATGTGTGGCTTCCTGGGCTCTGCAATGTGCCCAAACCAGAGCTGACCCAGCACAGATGACACCCCGTCCCCCGCTCGTGACTATGCTGTCCTGCTCCCGGAAGGGTCTGCCCGTCTGTGTTCGCCCATGTGGAAGCTTTGTGGTGCATTCTCATTTACGCAACTTTAATCTGCAGAGGACACCATCTAACCTTCTTCGCTGTTTATTTATGTTTGTAATCCCTTTCTCAAATTCAGTCCATCACTGCTGTTTGTTCCTTTCCCTCAAATGATTTACTACTAGTGATACATGAATTTTTGATTTATTATTATTATTATTGCTGTTGTTTTGTTTTTATGAAATGGGGTCATGCTGCATAGTTCAGGCTGGCCTTGAACTCACTATGTAGCCCTGGCTGGCCTGGAACTCACACTGATCCTCCTGCCTCAGCCTCCCACAGTGCTGGGATTGTAGTGTGCCACCATGCTCCCTGCAAGGGTGCTCAGCCTTGTGCTCAGACTTTTAATACATGACAGATTTCTCTCACCATCTACTTTTTGCAAAAATTGTAGACTATTACTCCCTCTATTGCAACTGAAATTAGGAAGAGTGGCCAGCAGTTTGATCCACTTCTTAGTTTGTAGCTCATTAGGAAAAAAAAGAAACCACATAACAACGGATACGATTACTGACAGAGACTCTTGAGCCCCAGATAAGTTGCTAGCTGAGGCAGACAGGGAATTCTGCCTACTGGAGGCCAGAAATCCCAGCCATGTGGCTACCACACATGAATCTATGCACATCCATGAGCTCTTTCAAATACCAAGCCCATTTTAAGTGCATATTCTGCTATTTCTGGAGCCTGTAGCGTATGCACCAAATAGTATTTAGAGTGACCTTTATACTCATGTAATGCACAGCTTTCTACCTGGACTTTAAAAATTCCCTCTAAGGCTTAAGTTTAGATTAAATGTCTACAAGTGTCATCTGTACCCCATGCCATTCTAGCAGATCCGGAGTGACGTGTCCCTGAACGTGCAGCGCACACCCAGAGCCCCGTGACCACGAGTCCCGCCAAGCAGCCTCACCTGGGAAGGTTGGGGGCTGGGGTGGAAGCAGCTGATGACTGTGACGGCGTCGTGGGTTGAGATGAGTCGTGGTTTCTTGGCACTCGGCCCATTCGATACCAGATCCCCATGCTGTTCAGTTCCCTTTTGGAGAGAAGAGAAATGTTCAGGGTTCTCTTGGGCTGGAAGCATTTACCGGAGCCACAAAACAAACCAACTCATTGGGAGGAGTCAAAGCCTCAAACCCCAGGGAGCCAGGTCTTGCCCGGGTAAGACTGGTCACAGACAGAGCCTGGTGTGAGTGCAACTGTGCCAACCAGGGAGGCCTTATCGACACGGCCATCTCCTCCTGCCACCCTGAGCTGCCTTCCCACCCTGGCTACATTCTCCTTGCCCTCAGTCCTTGAAATGCTTCGTGTTTCCGCTTCGTGTTTTCCCCTCGTGGTCGTAAGCTATGTGACAAGCAACACGAAGCAACATGTAGTTAGAGTGAGACATCGGGATGGACAGACTGACAGACACACTTGGCTGGGTCTTAGCCCTGACAGGGTTAACCCCATCCTATCACAACATTTATTCTACGGTAAGGGTCTCAGTGCTGCGTCCGGGAGCTCTTCTACATCTCAGTTCTGTCAATTCTGGTCACGTACCCTAGTTTCACCGAGTAGTGATAAAGACTGCCGGGCTTCGGAGGGCCCCTTTGGAACTGTAACGTGGAATGGTACCTCCTTTAAGAATAAGTAATGTAGAGTTGCAAATACGGAATTCTCTTTCTTTATTTAAAAATAACTCTGGTAGCCGGGTGTGGTGATGCAGCCCTGTAATCCCAGCACTCTCGAGGCTGAGGCAGGAGGATCACTGCAAGTTTCAAGACCAGCCTGGGCTATAATGTGAGCCCAAGGCCAGCCTGAACTGCATAGTGAGCCCTGTCTCAAAAAGACAAAAACAAAACAAAACAAACAAAAAATCCCCCAACAACAACAACAAATCTCTGGAGGGCCAGAGATACAGCTCAGTGGCACAGCTGCCTGGCAAGTACAAGGTTGTGAGTTCAATTCCTGATACCAAAAATAAATAAATAAAAGTAACTCTGGCATTTTTCCTCTGGGAAAGAATTTTTAGCCCACGATGACGTTAAACAATACATTAACAATCTTTCCAAAATAATATAAAGGAAAAAATTCCAGTTTTGATGATTGAGACAAACACTGGTAAAAATCTATTACTTTAGAATTGTTTAAATTGGTTAAAATTGCATCTTTTTACAATAGCATATTTTATAGTTAGAATACACATAGTTACTAAAATTAGACTTTAAGAGTTCATTACTAAATTGTTGGTTTCTACTATTTGTATGTAAATGGCTGCTTCCAAGTTATCAAACTATGGTTATTCTCTCCTGCAATACTGCTTGCATAATTACAAAACGGGATTTTTGAATATGCAGCACAGGAAAGGGATGACCACAGGGCCCTTCTTTTAGTTTTCCATTTATTTTTTGGTGCATGGGTCTGAACCTGGCTCCCTGCGCAAGCTAAGCCTGTGCTCTACTGAGTGTATGTCCAGCCTGAGTCATTATTGCTGTCCTCCTCTTCCACCTTCTTTCTGTGGTACTGGGGACTGAATTCAGGGCACTGAGCCACATCCTCAGCCCTCAGTACCACATGTACAAGGCACATGTGGAATCCCAGCACTCTGGGAGGCTGAGGCAGGAGAATGGCAAATTCAAACCCAGCCTGGGCAATTTAGGGTTGCCCAAGTCCTTAAGAACTACAAAATCTTGGCCATCTGAGAGCACACCTGGGACAAGTTTGATGCCCACAAAGTGTGGCTAGAAGAAGAGGCACATCAGGCTGAAGACCACCTGCCACAGATCTGCCTGCGAGACCCAAGTTTCCATTTTGATTTCCACCTCGCCTCCATATCTCGTGGGCAGCCACCCCCTCCCTGACTGCGCTTGAGTTCCAATGGAGCTGACTGTGTTTCCTGCTCAGCCAGGTTAATCAGAGAAGGACATTTTCCAGATAACAGTGACCAGTTCAGGGTGCCCAACCCCAGATCAGCCAAGACCAAGACTGCATTCTAGAACTTCTGCATGAACCTGGAATGTAGCTTCCCCCAGGCCTCTGGACTTGAACCCTGAGGAAAGGTGCTCCTCGGTGGTTCCCCGGGGTGATCAGGTGTCAGGTGCAGTCCCTCCAGGAGGACCAAGAGCAAGGAGGACACAGAGAAGCTAGGTCCTGGGCATCCTTTGAGTTTTTACTTCGGCCACCAGAAGCCAATCTGGGCTCTGAACTTTTGTCTTATGCCAGCCACAGAATGTTCCTTTAGTTTAAGCCAATCTGGATTGGGTTTCCTGTCACTTACAATGAACACAGCCAAGAGTGCAATCTTGAGAGTCCACTGCACTTAGTATTTGTGCGTGCAGTGGTCACGGGGTCAGGTCTTTGTCCCATGCTGAGGCCGCCAGGGAACAGGACATGGGCCCTGGCCCAGCAGTTCCCTCTTGCTGGGAAGACAAACAGCAGACTGCAAAGCCACAGCGAGGTTTCACAGAGCATGCAATATCTGTGTTTCTTCCCCGAGCAGAACCCTCCAGGGGCTGCCCAGGGTGCTCGGAATGAAACTCAGGCAGCCACCATGTCCAAGGAGGCTCTGCCACTGGCCACAGCCCCAGTGCTCCGCCCCTGCTTGCACTGTCCAGCAATGCACTCTGCTCCCTGGCCCTGGAAGCTGGCGGGTCTGCCCCACTTCCCACTGACACTTCTGCTCAGCCCAGCAACGCTGCCATCTCACCTCACACCGAGTTCTAGGATTTCACCCCCAGGAGTGACCTGAGTGCCCCAGGGAAAGCAGCAGCCAGGAATAGAGTCCCCGGGACTCACCCAATGAATGTGTACTGAGGAGGCGCCTGCTTGGTCCGGCCCATGATCCGAATGTCGCAGATGGCGGCTTCGGTTGAATCCCGGGGGATGAACTTAATGCATAGCCTCTTCTTCCTAAAAGCCACCTCCTCTGAAGGAAAGGATGACAGAGAAGATGTGAGTCTCTGGCCATGCCACCCTCTGCTCTGACAGCCCTGTCTTCCGCGTGTGCCCTTCCTGGAGACAGAAGTGATGGCTACCCTGGTCCCCCGACAGCAGGGCGGCACTCTACCTCCTCCCTTCCCTGGGCCTTCGGGGGACAAGCTGTGACCGGGTGTGTCAGTCACCCTGCCCCGTGCCCAGCTTGACCCCGTGCACACCAGCTGGGAGGGCTGAGGTCAGGTTCAAGGTCAGGACCCAGGAACCCACGCCTCTGCAATACCCAGGGCAGCTTCTGAAGTCCTCAACCGCAACACACACCGAGGCCCCGGGGCTGGCCCTTCCCCTCCACGGGCCTTTCTTTCTCCCTTTTTATCACAGAAGTCTTCACACACCACAAAAAGGAGGGAACAGCAAAATGAATCCCATTTTCAACACGGTAACAGTGGACGGGCTGGCTCCGCGGCTCCCCAAGCTCTCCAGCTTTGTGACACATTCGGAATGGATCCCCAACATCACCCTGTGCGCCCCAGCCGGGTCTCAGCAGGCACCTGTGATGGATGGTTGTTGCCACCACGACCACCACGCCGTTATCGTTCCTAATGAAATCAACAAAAGTCCTTACTATCTCCCAACAGATGGGCTCCATCATCTCAAGACGTCGCTGTACGGTTGGTTCGTGTGGGCCAAGGCTCAGGTGACGTCCACACCCTGCCTTGGCTGCCGGGTCTCTCCTGTCCCTCTTACTCCTTTGTTCTTCAGGGCGCTGAAACGCTGCCGAGATGAGGCCACTGCTTTCTCCTTCCCGCACTGGGACGGAGCTACAGGCTGGGTCAGACTCAGCGGGCTCACAGGTGTCCTGTGTCCTCCCCGAGGTATCACGTCACACAGCCACTTCCTTTGACTGGGTTCCTGAACCGTCAGCCTGTGATCTCCGTCACTGAGTTCTCCAACGGCCCCTCTCAGAGCAGTTTTCTCATCTGCAGTGACAACTGCTAAGGTCCCTGCCTCTACAAGGGTTTCAGGATGGTGGTTTGCTAATTCTGTCATCCCTTTGGCATTGATTAGCTGGAATTCTTCTACATCAGTCATTTTTCTTCATCAACTTCTCAGCCTCCCTGAAGCAGGTTTATCCAGGACAGAGTGATTCTTTTCTTGTACTCGTCAAGTCTCTGCGTAATGATTTGGTGTCCTTTGCAACTGCCAGTGGGGACCAATGAGGTGGGGTTTTTTTTATTATTGTTATTATCTACTTGTAGTTCTGAACACGTGTTTCAAACAACCTGGGAGTCTGTAGGATCTGAGTTGAAGCTGTCCTTCTGCCATGTTCTGGTTCTGTGCCCTTAGGAGAGTTACTTAGTCCTTTTGAACCTCAGTTTTGTTGTGTATAAAAGGGACTGGTGACTCCCCACCCCACAGGGACTTCAGGTGGACACAAGGTGATAATGTTTGATTCCCTTGGTCAGTGTCTGGCACATAGTAAGTGGTCCGCAAGGATCAGCCAGGAGGGAGCTTACTATCAAAATGACAAGGATGCTTTCAGTGCAAAATTGATGTCCCTGCTTGGTATTGACCTTCAAGACCTTCCCATTTTGTGGCAGAAAATATGAACATTTGTAGCACATTTAAATTGAGGGGTGCACGAGGGGGTGGCAGCCCTGCCTGCATGTTCAGCAAGGATAGGATCCGTGGTACTTGTGGTATTTGGAGGTTGATGTTTTCTAGGTTGAGGGTGGAAATATTTTAAAAAGCCAGACTGAAACTGGGAATGCCGTGAGTCCTTTTCCCAGGTGTAGAAGCTGGGGGCTGAAGCAGATCTGATCACAGATCCCAACCAAACACCGTCCCTAATGAGGTGGGAATGGCATTTTGTGGGGAGGAGTGTCCAGGGCAACCCTGTACCTTCAAAAATTATTAGCTGCTAAGATTGGCCTTGGGAAGTGGCACAAGGTCGGGGGGGGGGGACCTTTCTCCAGGTAACCAAACGCATGCGCCTGCCTTGCTTTGGCCTCACCGCTCACGGCTCCTCACCTCTCCCTCTGCTGCACGCCCGGGGTAGGGATGGAGCCACGCATTACGCATGCTCAAGCAGGCCTAATTTTAAGTAAACATGTTATACATAGTCAATAGAAATGTGTCCGCTCATGCTAATAAACACAGAGAAAGTACACAGCACTTTACTAAAACAAATGACCTTCCCGTTTTTAAGTGCTGTATGGACAGCACTAAACTGTATTTTAAATTAATTAGAGGAGTCTCATCTTTTTGGCTGACTGTATGAAATCGAGGCCTTAAATACTCTCTCCCACAATGCAGGGCTGACCATAAGGCTCTCCCGGGAAAGGGCCCTGTGACCAGAATGAAGTGGCTGCCCCCATTCGCCCTCCTATATGGTAAGTCCATCGACAGACACAACCGATGCAGCCCTGACACGGGGCCTGGCTGGTCCCCAGTAGGCCACCAGACAAGTGGGCCCAGCCAGCACTCGCCAGAGATGGGGGAGCCTGGGGCTTTCCAATACCTCATGTAGGAACGTGCCAACCCCGTGAGTTGTCAGAAACACATTATTAAGGCATATTTTACGACTGCGCAAAGAAAGCATGGAGGACAGTGGGAAAGCAATACAAGTCTATAAGACAACTTCAGTTGATAAGCAAACAATTCATAAAAAGTAAAAGTAGCCAGCAAATACTTGGGAAAATGTTCATTCTTAAACCAGGCTCGTGGCTCACGCCTGTAATCCCAGCACTCAGGAGACTGAGGCAGAAGGATCGTTACAAATTAAGACCAGCCCGGGCTACAAAGTGAGCTCAAGGTCAGCCTGAACTGCACAGCAAGACCCTGTCTCAAAAAGACAAAAAAAAGTTCAGTCTTGCTATTAAATAATGAGGTAGCAATAAAGCACAATTAAAACTGTAAAACTAAACATAGATTTACCTATGCTGGTAAGTGTGAGCCTGTATCACTAGTAGAAATGTAAACCTACACTTCCGGACGTCAGTTTGGCCACAGACAGTGATACGTTTATCTATATGGTGGCCATGGGATAGGCAAGGCATGGTGCTGGGTGGGGTGGTACCTCAGGTAACTCAGAGATGAAGCAAACATAGATTGTCCTCAGAGAGAGAGATAAGTAGCAAAGGCGTGAAGAAAACATGTAACAGCTGTGATGCAAGTGACCAGCAACATTATGAGGCAGGTAATGTCCCCTCACTTGACAGACAAGGCAACTGAGGCCTAGGAGGGTGATGGGATTTACCCAGAGTTCCACAGTTGTAAGTAGGAGAGCCAAACACCAGGCAAGATGGACTCAAGAGTCCATGTTTTTCAACCACACCAAGCAGCAGTCTATCCCAACACCGGGAAAGACAGGAATTTGAGGCAGAGCTGAGCACTTGTTTGGCTTCTGCCACGGTGACTGGCACATAGTCACTTCTGCCCTTCCCTGAGACACAGCATAGCCATTTTGGTCTGTCACGTGGTAGAGCAAGTCTACAGCAGGCCTGGCTCCCCCTGGACTAGGCTCCCTGAGGAGCCTCTGTGTAGCCCTCTGGCCCACAACCATCAGTGCCTGGCCTTGACTCTGTGAAGAGGAGCATGAGCTGCCTTCGAAGTGGAACCTAGCACCAGTGAGCGGCTGACGCTCACAGACACTACCCTTGAAGGACACAGGGCATGGGCAGTGTGAGAAGAAGGTAAGGCAGTGCAAGCAGGAAAAACAGCACCTCAAATAACCAGAGTCAGAAGAGAAAGAAGTGTGAGGACAGCACATCGAGGGCCGGGACTGTGGAAGGGTTAGGGATGTGTTTGGTGCGCAAGGGTGGCGGCAGACAGTGGAGGACCGGGTAGACTCAAGTAGTTGGACATGTGTCACCAGGAAGTCTCTCAAAATCTACATACATCCAAACTGATGGAAAGATTCAGTATCGTTCCCATCCAAATCTCAGCAGGTTTCTTTGCGGAAACTGACAAACTAATCCCAAAATTCATGTGGAAATTCAGGAGACCCCGAATAGTCTAAATGATTCTTGAAAAAGAACAAAGTGGGAGGAGTCATACACCCCATTCCAAAACCTGCTACAAAGCTACAATAATCAAGAATGTGTGGTGCTTACATAAGGAAAGATGGACAGATGGAAGAGAACTCCTAATCCAGAAATAGAACTTCCCACTTTTGGGTGGGTGATACTCAGCAAGGATGGTGGGAGTTCAATGGGGAAAAGGAAGCCTTTTTCAACAAATGGTGCCGGGACAACTAGATATGCGAAAAGATAAAGTTGGACTCTTATTTCATAAAATTAACTAAAGAGGGATCTAAGACCTAAGTATAGAAGCTAAAACTACAAAACTCTTACAAGAAAAAAAAAGGCATAAAATGCAATAGATTAGGCCAGGTTTCTAATGTATGACACAAAAAGCATAACTGACAAGGGAAAAAGTATGTCAGTGGAACTCTGAAGAAGACGGAATTGTACATTTCACAAGACACCATCCAGAAAGTGAAAAGAAAACCCAGGAAATGGGAGGAGATTTTTGCCAAATGCATCAGAGATTTCTTAATTTAAATATGAGTATTTAAATAGTCTTACAATTCAAGAATAAAAAGACAATCCATTTCAAAATGAGCACAGCCTCAGAACAGATTATTTCTTCCGAGGAGATACACAAATGGCCAAAGGCACAGTGGCCACAGTGAAACGCAAAGCAAAACCACAAGATGCTACCTCGTCACACCCTTCAGGATGGACAGAATGAAAATGCTGTTAGTGAAGATCACAAGTCTCATAGCTGCCAGGGAAACTTGAAATGGTGCAGCTCCTTTGCAAAACAGTGCCGCAGCCTCAAAGGGTGAAACACAGATCACATGCGAGCTGGTAATTCCACATGGTAGCATATACCCCAGGGAACCCAAAACACGTGTCCATACAACACCCTGCATGTGAGTCATTAGAGCACCATTATTCTTAACAGCCAAAAAGTGGAAGCAACAGAAATATTCATCAGTTGAATGAATCGCCAGAAAATGGCATATCCATGGAAAATTACATTATTTAGCAATAAAAAAAGAATGAAATACTAATACGTGCCAAAACATGGACCAATCTTGAAAACATTATGCTAAGTGAAAGAAACCAGACACAAAAGACAAGATATAGCTGGGCATGGTATGTGCACCTGTCATCCCAGCACTCAGGAGGCTGAGGCAGGAGAATCACAAGTTCCAGGCCAGCCTGGGCTACACAAGCAAGTTCAAGGCCAGCCTGCATTACATAGTAAGGCCCGGTCTCAAAAATTAAAAAAAAATTACATATAGCATGTTTCCATTTATAGGAAATAAAAGTGGCAGGTGACACTTACATGTGTATTCTAGTTACTTATAGGTGTGTGCGTAGGGGGATTTTATGTAGGACCTTGGCTAAATTCTTTAATCCCTGAATATTTACTGTGCCTCATTTTTCTCATTTGTAAAATAGGTATAATAATACCATCTCTAAAGACAGGTTTTCTGAAGACAGCATGGTATCACATAGGTAAACGATTTCTCACAGAGGCTAGCACATGGAAAACACACAGTCTGCATCAGCTATTGTAATTATCATGGCAAATCATGATAATACAATCATGGCAGATGACAAAAAGCAACTCGAAGTCTGAAAGGGAGGAGACCATCGAGAAAATAAAAACATGCTAAACAGGGGGGCTACCTGCTTTATTAAAGTAACAGCTATGCTGAGGGTCTGTGTATTTAAGTCTCTTCAGCATGCAGTGCCAGTAAGGAAAAGGCAAACGAAGAGGGGTCCACAGTGGGACAAACCACAGAACGATAAAACATGCACGGCAAAGGACAAGAGATGGGATGTCATAAATAAACCCTGTGCCATCAAAAACGGGCGTCTGTGTTTGCTTTTTTATTTCCTATTTCACCACTGGTTATACAAAGTGGGGTAACGAGTCACTCAAAATAAAACAAGTTAGATTTCAAGCCAGGAGGAAGCACAGACGTCCAGAGGCTTTCCAGGTCCATTTCACCACTCCGTGGCTAGAATGGCAGGGGCCGACTCCCAGGCACCCAGGGGCCCAGAGCAGCTTCTGAGTCATCTGCAGTTCACTTCTGCCCAGCTCAGAATTGCTCGGTGGTCAGAATATTCGCTCCAATTCCAATCCGGTGTGCTCCAACTCACAGTCCTTCTGTCCTCACTTTCCTTGTTTGCTCCATGGACTCCAAATGGGCCCACTCTTGCCCTTGAACTCGCTATGCATCTTCTGGCTTTTTCCCCCTTTTGGCTTCTGGGTCCTATAAGAAGCTCGGCTTCACCAACACCAGGGGATGAGAAAAGCTGTCACCAAGCTCATGCTCCTTCCCGAGTGAACTCTCCTTCAGCAGGAAGTGCTTTCCGAGGGAAGGGACCCCTTCTACTCACTTACACGCCGCAGCCCAGAGCAGCTGCAAACCCCCTGGAGGACCCCTGGGGGTGGGTACCAGAAGCAGCAGGGTTTTTTCAGGGGCATGCGAGAAGTCCTTTTAAAATGTTTCCGACAGAAAACACCCAAAAAATGGATTTTCAAATACACCCGGAGGAAGGACACTCCCGTGCGATGCGCAGAACAAGGGGGTGACTCACGTGTGTCCACCGTCTCCTGGATGGGGATGAAGCCCACGGGCAGCGTGTCCTTGATGTCAATGAGCTTCATGTCCACTAACACATTCCCCAAATGACTCTTGGGAAGAAAGAAGAGAGACACAGACTGTTAACGTGACCGTGCCTGCAGTGGGTTTGCCATTCTGCCTTCAAGATGCATATTTAACACAATGACTCATGCAGCTTTACTAGGCAGGTTAATTAGAGTAGGTGACATTTAATGTTCCCAGCGGTTACACAGGGACTCTGGTGGCCCCCGGGAAGGAGTTTCATCTGCAGAACCTCAAAGCCACTCACTCAAATGTGGCCTTTGTGAGCTGGATAAACAACCCAGAAGATACTGTAGACAAAACCCAGCAGAGGGCAGCTGTGCATGTGTGTCCTGGATCTGGCCACCACTCAGCCCCGAGGGGCCGATCTCAGGGCCAGTAGGCTTTAGAAACAGCAGATTTCTGGAGCACTTGCAAGGGTGAGTTGAATCTAAACCAAAAGGTACCAATCACACTCCTAGGTGATCATTGCTCTTCATACTGACACACACTTCGGTGGCTAGATACATTTTGTAAAATCCCAAGAACCATAAACTAAGGCAGAGTGAAAGCCGGGCTGCCTCAGGATTACACATCTTCTCAAACGACACGCACAAGGCCTCTTAAAGCTCCTATTTAGTGGTAGTATATGGGGTCCACCGTGCACAGTTTCCGTAACCAGTGTAAAAACATCTTTCAAAGACAGTACAGCACCATTCTGTAATTGCAAGAGAGAATTCTTTGTGAACGCACCAGCACTTGCAGCCTGCATTTCACACTGGAAACAGCCTGAAGAATCTGCCCTACAATGTAAATACACGGGGCCACCGTGGAGATTTCATTACCATCTTCAGAGTCGTCTGCATCCTAGTTCCGCTGTCTCTGGTTAGAGCCAGTTAAGGGAAGAATGATGGGCTCCGATCCCAAATCTCTCCTGTTAGGGTGCTCGTGCTGCACTCCGCACGCCCATTCTCCAGAAGTGCCTCATCCCTGAAGCCCAGTGTGCACAGGCCCTCGCTCTCATGATTATTTGTTTAATATCTATCTGTCTCTCCACTAGAACTTAAGAAACTACTCCTACTGTAAACCCAAACTGGCACTGTTCTTGACTCATCCTGGGTTCTGGATAATTACTTGCTGGTTAAACTAACATTTTGGGTACATTTTTCAACGGGGTGTTATCTGGGAGTCAGAAATCAAATTGGATTTGCTTGGATGGCAAATTTAAACCATAGCATAAAAATCCTGGAAGCATGTTCAGTAAATACATAATGAATTCAAAGTGCACAAAGGAGGTAACTTCTTCAAATTGAACTATGAAGGTCAAAGTGGCAAGTGTGACCTCTGGCCAGTGTTTTCGTGGCCCTGCCGTCACAAAACTGTTTCTCTCTCTCAGCACTCTGGTATTTGCCAACAATTTCGTATTATCACATCTCAGGTGCTGGGTCTCAGGGAGACAATGCACAGAACAGCAAATGGAAAGTGGAGCCCTCCCTGATGTGGAATAAATCTCTGACCTCGCAGGAAGGGTTTGAACCATTAACCCAACTCGCAAACATCAGCTGCTTTCACAATCGCCTGATCTAATCTATCATAATTTTTTTTTCCAGAGCAGTTGCTTTTCCATGTCATCACTGCTTTCTGCATTGAGAAATTAACAACTGGGCATGTTTTGCTGCCCTGGAGATGGATGGGCATTCATCAATACCCTTCTCAAATGTCTTCTGCTTGACAAGTTGGGTTTCACAGAAGTCAACTGCAAACCACTTAGTGATCTCACACTCTGCACCCTCTACGAATCTCCCTGATCATAAAACCAGAACATCGGTGGTACAGCCATTAAAAGAAGCATCTGGAAACCCTCCCGTGCATACAAAACGGGAGGCTCCGCCATGGAAGCTTCCCGCAGCCCGAGTGTGGCCCTCCTCACTGCTAGAGAGTTTAATCCTGTAGGTCTGCGACACCATTAATTTTGCTTGTTCCTCTCCCCTCCCCCACCTGTGCTCTCTTTCATTTCCTCCTCATAAATATGAAGAACGTATTCCCAATCCTTGTTGAGCAAATGATTCATGCCAAAAGCCCAATATGTACTGACTCAGGGTATTTATATTGTCTCTGGTAGCCAGTATTTGCTAGTATACTGTAATTATTTTTGACAACCTTGCATTTAAGGTAGCCACAGATAACCAACTTAATATTCAAATGTTCATAAATCCTTCTGTTTAATATCCTCCCTACCTAATCTATGTACATTATTATTACAGGTAATGCAGAAAGTACAGGGCATGAAAAGAGCAATTAATCTCGATGTTTCCCCAGGAAGCAATGTCACTCCAAAGCCGGGTTTCTGTATTAATAGCATTATTGGGGGAAAAGAATTTAGGTTCCAAAGGAGGCTCCCCAAACTCCTACACTGGGAGTCTCAAGTTGCCTAATTAAGGATCTGGCCAGTCTTGAGAACCCATCCCCTCCTGCACAGTTGTAAGAATTGTGTTCTGCAAAGCCTTGGTTCAGACTGCAGGGCTGGGACAGATCAGATGTCAAAGATTAAAATGCGCCCCACTCCTGGGTTGCAAATGGGCCTCTGCTGCCCCTCTGATTTGATCCCAAATCTTTGTTCTTTGTTTAGGACTCATTCATCATGCCCCCCCCCCAGTCTTGTTAGGCGGCTTGGGGGTGAGGCAGGGTGACTCCCAGGCCTATGCTCTTTCCTTTCTCGCACCCCTTCATCCTACCCCATACAGGGCTGTGTGATGTCAGCAATTGCTGACAAAATCAATGTGCTGTCTCTAGCGCCGACTCAGGTCATCCAAAACTAACAAGCCCTAGTGACTTCTCTCTGTTGTGTTGGACTTGTAATCATCCCTACCCGTGGGGAGACAGAATTAATACCCAACAGCTTTAGGGGGAAAATACAACAAAAACCAAAACCAAAAATGGTCACAGAGATGGTGGCTGTCCTCTGAGGCTACAGAACTAGAGCCTCTCTGGGCAGGGAAGGCTGAGAAGACATCAGAAAGAAACATGTGGAAACCACAAGGGGAGACTGTGGACAGGCGTCCTGGACTTCTGGACACAGCTCAAGCTGTGATGAGGATGCTGACCTGCCACAGGAAGCAGTGGCCAGTGGACAGAACACAGGTGACAAAAGTTACAATCAGAACTAGGCTCAGAGAAAAGCTGGGGTGAACTCCAGGACAAAAGGGTTGGGGGGTGCCCTGTGGGGGTAGGGGCAAAAAGGACGGACCATGGGGTTGATGACCCCATGAGCACAACGTCTGGGAGGGCGACAGCACCATCAGACCTGTTCTTTGGTTGTCCTCAGACCAAGGTGAACCCCAGGGACCTGCACCATGCACCGCAGGCTCACGGCGCAGGCACAGGTGAACACTCCGGCTCAGCCACCATCTCCCTGGTACAGAAGAGGCACTCACGCCCTGAATCAAAAAGACTTCCTAATCTTAGCACCTAACTTTGCCCGAATCCATAAATGATACACTTCACACCAAACAAACATACTGCTTGTGTAATTAGGGGATTTTACCCCCAGTCTTGGGCACGTTAGAAATAATTCTTCTAACACGGTATCATCAACAAACAACAGGAGTGGGGCGGGGGGTGGAAGGGTGCAAGCCAGAGGTCCACGGTCAGCAAACACGGAAGGGACCCATGACAGGACCCTGGCCAGGGGCTGTGGTAGGGAGGAAGACCTCTCTCCTTTCAGGCTTCTGAATAAGGATGTATGAAGTTTTGTGTTGGCTTGGTTTTTCTTTTTAAATGTTTATTAGTACATGTTTGCAGTACATAATGATTACATTCATGGGGGAGTTGCTACATGTACGTAAACCATCTTCATTTTCTTTATTCCCTCTTCTCTTCCCCTCCCTGCCCCTTCCTCTATCTCTTGGTCCCCTTGTTTGTTTGTTTGTTTGTTTTTTAATCCATAGACATAACAAGTTTTAAGGATTGGTAAAAATATCTCAAAAAATAATTGTGTGCACAGGAAAGAGACAAAAACATTTAAACCAACAATAAAACATCCCCCTTAAAAATGAAAAATCTGACTGCTCTCAATATATTTGGGACCAGAGAAGACAACGACTTGGGGCAAGCCTGACACTGTCACTGTCAACATCGTCCTTTGGGGACAGGAGGTAACGCTGGGAGCCACTGTCTAAGGGGAGACCAACCTGCACATGCAGAGCGCTCAGAGCAGCCCATGCAGCGCAGGACATCGCTAAGCTACTTCCTGTTTTTCTAGGCCACCAATTAAAACGCCTTAAAAGCCTTAATAAATGTGTTTAAAGTTTCCTAATTTATGGGCCCAGGTACCAAAAAGAGCATACTGAGAAATGTGCACATATAGATGCTTCTCTACAAAAATAATGAAATGTCCTGTCACCTAGAGACTCCGAATGGAAAGAAAGTCTCCTTTGAAACAAGGCCAGGTCTGGGACTGGGGGAGGGGGAATGAGTGTGTGAGTGTGTGTGTGCATGCGTGCGTGTGCGTGTGTGATGTGAGTCCTCCTTTCGTCGAGGCCGCATTAAATCCAGCTCCACCGGATGACTCACATCCATACTGGTCTGTGATTTGTCACTTGGAGGAAAGGTAGGCAAATGAGAGCTGCGAGAGAAATTTCCTGGTTTCCTTTTGAGAACACATTTTAATGGAATTCACTGCACACTTGGGTCCGTGGTTAATAATACTGTTAATAAATGAAACACAGTGCTGGCTGCTGATTCTACCCAGTTCACTAAAACCATAGATAAATTAATAAGGCAATGAAAATAAACCACAACAAAAAAAGAGGAAATTCCGAGCAGGAATATATGTTACTCGTGCTCACTCAGCAAATGGAAATTACCGCTAGACTTACATTTTCTTTGGAAAATGATCTGGTGAAACACAGGTATCTGGTAACCTTGGACTTGAATAAGCCGTCTTTCCAGAGGTCAGCGTCCACACCATCTGCCGTCTGTGCGACCTGCACCGGAAGACAGGAGAGGAGCGCAGGTGAGACAAGATGGAACTGAAGGTGTGCGCACGCCGCTCCTCTGTACCTGCTCCAATTAACACCGGCCCGAATTCTCATGGCATCTCATTAGTTTGTTTCACCAGGCACAAGGAAGAGGGAGTTTCCGAAGGGGAAAAGAGAGAGTGTGAAAAATACAACTTCTAAAAATATTGTCCCTGGGGCAGCCACTGATTAAAGACACCCTGACAAAAAAATGGTCCTAATGAGAAAAGAGCAACTTTTGTTGTAATGGCCCAGGAAGGGGCTGGGAAGTCAGCACATCGGCTGCTTATTACCACACACTCCGGGGATGGCGCAGGGTGCAGAGAAGGCCCAACGGGGTGTGAAATGCACCCGGGGGCACTGCCTGTGGGGGCCCATACAGCCTCTGACCTGCCAGGGGCTGCTGGGCACTTCCACCAAGGGGTTCCAGAGGAAATAGGTCAGGAAAACTGGCTCCACACTGCACCGCCTTCTGGCTATGAGTCTTGAAAGCGGAATTCAAGGTCAGAAACTGCCTCATGATGGAACCATAAAAACAATCAGTTCCCTGTTTCTGGTCTCACTAGGAAGCCATTTTCTCGCATCCAGCTGTAGAAATTCTCCTCCAGGAAACGTTTTAATCTGCCTGACTGCTCTGGACTGGGGAGCCGCACAGCCATGTGCACGCTGGCTTCACAAGGGCGACTGGAAGGAGGAGCGGAGGGCCGGAGGGGCCTGCTGTGTCCTTCCTCCCTCTCTCTCCAGGCTGCTGCTTTTCTGGGTGGCCAGGGCTGGGTCTGCCTTCTCACCCAGCAGCCCAGCATGACCACATCATGGTACCAGGTGACAAGGAATCAACCTTCACAGTGCCGGACCATGAAGGGAAGAAGACCAGCCCCACGTTTCAGGACCTATCGGAGGGGGTCTTCGACTGTCCGCCTTTGGACTGCTTTGGGGTTGTCCTCTGGAGGTCCAGGCCTTGATCTGACAAGCTGCCGGCCATTCTGACAAAGTCACCCACGGCCGCTGCAATCCGGCCGCTGCCCATCTCGTGTGCATTGAACATAGGCACTGCACTGCATGCCTGCAGTCCTGACCCTGACAGGCCTGGGGTGCCGTGGCAGGGGCTCCGCAGGACACGCCTGGAGCCTATGCTCTCTGAGGCTGCGGAGGAGAGGCTACAAAGTCAGCTGATATTAGGAAAAAAGCTTGTTTTTCAAACAGAACAACTGTAAATTAACAAACACAAGGACCAGGAGAAAAGGCCCTTATGCTGAGTATGTAAATCTCTTTGACCTGAAAGCTGAAGGAGGATTGGTATGGGGATAATTTTAGGAGCTGTCTGCTCCAAGTATGTGCGCTGTGCACCCCCACGCTCTAAAGAAAGTGGAGCGGCTTTGTAAGTGGGTTTCCCCCCTAATGGGGCCACATTCCAGGAAAGTCTGAGACTGTGGGCTGTGGTCTCAGCCTCTGCAGCTCGCCTTCCTCCTGCAAGAGATGGACCCAGGAGCCTCTCCTACCCAGGCACACGAAGGACCTCCCCCAAGCTAACCGTCTTCAGGACAAATGGCACAGTGTGAAGTGGACCAGGAAGGCTGGGGTAGGTGATGGAGAACCAAAGACCCGGTGAGGAAATGGTGGCGTGGAATCCCCAAGCAGGCCTGAATGGAAGCCCAGTGGCTTCAGAAGTCCCATGCCCACCTGTGTACTGCTGGGGTCACTGCTGGGCTACAAGCACCCCACAGAGCATTTGTAAAGACTGCCCAGCATTTCTGAGCTGAACATGAGGACCCTGTGGTCTGACATCACACCAGGTATCCAGAGTGACGTCCAGAACGTCAGGATTCAAAAAGTCCAAAAACGTCCCGTGGGGTTCCACTACCACCCACAGTCCTCTGAGAGGCTTTCTCCATCTCTGAACCTCGATCTGGTCTTCAAAGGTAAATACACGTGTTGGGGTTCGCTCCCCCAGCCATCTGGCCTAGATTATGAGCTTCACCGGGCCCAGGCCAATGCCTCTTCTGCTTCCCATTTTACCTCCTGCACCAAGCACAGTGCCTGACACAGGTGGGCTTGATCAAAACTTGCTAAAAGAAAGAAGGAATCAACCAGTGAATAAGAGCAAAGCATAAGAAGCCACACACCCTGCCAGCCGCCCGGGTGAGGGAGTAAGAATGTTTTTAAATAAATCTTCTAAGATTGAACCCACTGAGCTGAGTGGAACATTTGGACCCCTTTAATACCCAGGATCCCCCTCCCTCTACTCCCAAAATGCCACACTGTGAAGCATGTACCCATTGCAGCACTGAGGCCACCTGTGCTTCTGGTTGGCTTGTCTGTTCTCTGCCTTATTCCCGAAACACTTTTCTATGTTTCACACGGCTGCTGATCACAGTGCCTCTAAAGCATATTATGGGTCTCACACACACACACACACACACACACATCCATGTTTGCACCCCTTCCCTCTCTTTCCCAGGATACAGGAGTGGGTGTCCCAATATCCAAGGCATTGGCAGATCTCTTCCCTGCCATTATTCTTCTAAAGTGACAAGTAGGGAAAGTAGGAACCCACTAAAATGAGGAACAAGAGAGGAACAAAACACAGGAGAGATACTGACAAATTTCCTGGAGCTGTGAGAAAGTGGGATTTAGCCAGGGGAAGGGACGACAACGTAATGGTCTCTGAGGGCCAGTGCAGGGGAGGCTGATTCAGCCCTCAGAGCCCAGGGCCCACAGTCAGAGGTGGACAGGGTCTCAGGGAGAGGGGAGGGAGCTCAGCACTGAAGTGGGTGGGCCAGAACAAGGTCCATAAACAAAGCTGAGAGACTCCCAGATCCCACACAGCATTTCAGGAGTGTCTCTGCAGACAAGGTGCTGGTGAGGCTCAGAGTGCCAGAGGGAAGGAAGGTGGGGAAGGGGCTGGAGGAACAGATGACCCTCCAGATTAAAAACAGGGGAGCTGGCTATGCACAATGAATGGGTGTTGCCCACCACCACCACCCAGCTCACCCTTCCTCCTGCTTCCAGACCTCTCACCCAACGCTGGATGAGGAAGCACTTGTCTCTGCAGACACTGAGGAGGACCAGAGGAGGAACCCCACACAGACAAAGGGGTGTCCTGCTGCAGCACCCACTGTGTAGCCCACCAACCAACAGGCCACCCACCCAGGAGATCCAGCCAGGAGCCAGCGCCTCACTTCCAGGTATCAACCAGCAACAAAGGATCAGGCTCAGGGGGTCTCCAGATAGAAAAAGGCAGCTTGAGGCAGCACAGGTGAGGAGGAAACCAAGAAAGCTAAAGAACAGCCCAGCCTATAATAAAAGGAAACACTGCAAACAACAAACAAGAACAGAACATTGTAAAAACTCTTTGGAAGGAGGAACACTATACACAGATTAGAAGCTAAAAATGTCACAACTAAAATTAAAAATTCAAAGATAGTTGAGGAAACCTTCTAGAAGGTAGAAGACAAAGATGAAGAGATAAACCATATGAAATTTTTAAAAATAAGAAAATGGAAGAAGCAATATAGCATCCCACTAACCAAAGTTCCAAAGAGAGAAATACAAATGGGGCCCGAGGGTAGGCTGCTGCATGAAGGAGGTGTGAATGTTCCAGCCCAGGGAAGGAATGCCACGGACCTATCCAGAAGCAAAACAACAGAGTGCCACCAAACCACACTGGCAGCCTGCGGAGAGAAGGAACAGGCCCCTATCAAGGAAAGGGAATCAGATGCATCAGGTTTCTCACTGGCAAAGGAGAAGTAAAAGACAGAAGGATGACACCCCGGAGAATTCTCAGGAGTGCCGGAATTCTACACCTAAAGCAACTGTCGACTAAGCAGGAAAGGGAGAAGTGCAGGAGAGAGGGCTGCAGAGGGACAAGGGCTTCACAGTTCACCTCCACAGGCCCTTTCTTAGGAAGCTGCGAAACTAGGAGTGGGTAAGGAGGGAACCTTCAGCTCCTGGAAGCTGCCCACAGGAGTGAGAGATCAAAGGGGCTTGCCCAGATCCCCCTGGGGGAAGAGAAGGCCCTGACCCACCGTGGGGCTGTGGGGTACGGCACTGTGATGACCCAGATCTGCGCTCAAGCGCTCAGAAGAAACGGGTAGGCAACGGTCTAAAGTGTTGGCACTTTTGGGAAAGAAGTGGAAACAATGGACATAAACCTACTTGAAAAAATAATTTATTAATCAATTTAAAAGTTAAAAAGTTTTCAAAAGTATAATTGAAAAATCTATAGGCACCTGGACCACTAAGTACATGCAATAACTTTGGTTAATTCCAAGAAAAACAGAAGGTGGTATAAAAAAAGAAATGTACTTCTCGTATATTATTTGATCCGTGGTATACAATGATTACACTGTCATAATATGTAAAACACTGAGCACCAATTTACCAAAAACCTGTTCCACTGCCTGATGGGGGGGGGCTATAAAAGAATAAAATGCCTAAAATAGGTAAATTAGTAAATAAGCAGTCTAGCCAGACGTGGTGATGCACAGCTGCAATTCTGGCACTTGGGAGAGTGAGGCAGGAGGATTGTAAATTAAAGGCCACCCTGGGCTACACAGTGAGACTCTGTCTCAGAAAAAAAAAAAAGGAAAAGGAAAAGAGAAAGGGAAGGCAAGGCAAGGAAACGAAAAAGTAGCACAACAACATTATTTAAAAATAACATTAATTAAGGCAGGGAGTATAGCTCAGCAGCATAGCACCTACCTGGCAAGCACAAAGCCCTGAGTTCAAATCTTAGTCCAAAAGAAAAAAACGTGTAGAAAATAACATGAATTTAAAAAGACAAAGCAGCAGAGAGAAGACAATGTAAGAGCTGAAAACAGCGCCTGCAGGAAGTGGGAATGGGCTGGCCAGACTGATACCTTTCCTTATAAGCCTTTTGGTGCTGGTTTTTTAACTGCATGTACACACACACCACTTTGTTAAAAGAAATGTAAATTTTACTATTAAAAAGTCAAGAGCTGGGGAGCTGGTTACACTGCAGAAGGCAGCAGAATGAGATGCATGACTCCTTTCAGACAAATACCCAGTGTGGCACATCTACGTGCTCCTTGCCCAGGGTGAGACGGCCTCAGTGCGTTCCCAAGCAGGTGACCCCACCCCGAGTGGCACCTGCTGCTGATGCCAGCCTTCCCCACTGTCACCATCTACCAAGAGTTAACTTCTAGCCGCCCCAGGAGGAGCCACAGCTCCAGGGGGTCTCTGGGAGGGTGGCAGCCACCAGCCAGCGCTGCAGCACCAGGAGTGCTCGGCTGGCCTCTGTCTCACACAGCGCCAACCTCTCGTTTCCTCCTCTGGCATCAGATCGGGGTCACGTTTTTGGGCAGTTACAGAGGACAATTGTCAGGAAACCCGGGAATGGCCCTCTGGGCAGGAGACTGGCTTCTGGCCACTGGCCTGTACCACAGTCTGGCTATGGAGGAGCCCCTGAGGGTGCGTGGGAGAAACTTCCCAGGCCTAAGGGACAAGGTGGGGCTGGATTCTTTCCTCAGTACCTACTGTTTGCAGGAACCATCTAAACTTAAGCATTAGCATGCGTGTGGATACACACACACACACACACACACACACACACGGCCCAGGGATACAGGAGAAAACAAGCACTTAAGAAAACTTTGCCACCAGCACTGACAACACTCACCCTCCGGGTGGGAAGCAGACTGCCGCAGGCCCTGCCTTGGGTAAAGGCTGTTGAGAGCTGAGGAGCCGTGCGGGCCTATCTGGAACACACCGCAAGGACCTACTCAGGCAGAAGAGCCACTTCAGAGATCCACCAGGTGTCACCATGGCAAAAGGAAGGCGGGGGGAATATAAAGGATCAATACAGGGCTGAATGCCCCAGATGAGGGGGCACTTGAGGACACTTTCCGAAGCACGCGGGGTTTGAGAGCTGTGCGCTGATGACAGAAGGGTAAGAAAGGCCGTGTGTTACAGTTTGCACAACCCTCCCTAATCCCATGTAGGATACGTCGCCCTTGCAACAGTGCTGAGAGGTGACAGGCCCCAGGGCCCCCACTCAGTCCTCCAGCAGCACACGCTTGGGCCCCACTCTTTCTTTCTTGCACTCCAGCCATGGGACGCCTTCTGCCCAGGTACCACAGCAGGCAGGCCTGCACCACACGCAGCCCCCAGAGCGTGGGTGTCCCGGCCTCTGGAACCCTGGGCCAAATGAACTTCAGTTGTTTATAATCCACCCAGTCTGCGACATCCTGTTACAACATCCAGAAACAGAATCAAGACACAGTCATGCTCAGTTTCTTACACCAAAATCACTTACTTATTTTGTGAGAACTAAGTCTAAGCTAGCAGCCCTAGTGGCTTTAAGAGGTCTCAAATAACCAGGTGGGGCCCAGTGTTTTAATTAAATTGTCACACACAGAGGTATCCCAGATTCCCTGGTAAGGGAGAGTGCAAAAGGACACAGGCACTCGGAAACCAAGAGGAACCCAGGCTACCAACCTCAGGAAGAGAACTCACTCTGGGCCCATTTGGGACCAACACCCCTGGGGCTGCGGGGCTGACACAGACAGCAGCTGTCTGCCTCTTTTCCACGCCCCGCTCTGCTCTCTGCCTGCAGCCGGTCCACCCCCAGCCTCTGCTCACTCACACAGCGCTCAGTCTCCCCCATCACTGGTGTAAGCGACTCATTAACCCAACAGCGGGACCAGTTAGGTCTGATTCATAGGTAAAGAAACCGAGGAACAAAAGAACAGGGGTTAAATAAATCACAGGATGTCCATGCAATGGTTGGTACGGCTCTTAGGAGGATGTGTACACACCGACTTATACCTGTGACAGGATCAGCAGGGAGAAGACCACTTCCCAAAGGAATATGAGAAAATATACACAAACAGCTCTCATAAGGAAACAGGGAAAGGCAAACGCTTTAGTCATGAAATGGGCTGAGACCACCCACCAGCAATCCAGGGAGCCACACAAATGGCCAGCGAACATGAAAACATGTTAGACTTGGGTAGTTATTTATTAAAAAGAGAGCAACAGGATGTGATCTGGTCTTGGCCAAACTGATGAAGATACTTGGGAGGTGGGTGACAGTCCCCAGGGGACAGAAGGACATAGGTACAGTAGCCATTGCTGGGGTATCGAGTGGTACAACCTTGACTTAGATGAGTTTGGCACTGTATATCAAAAGCTTTAAAAGCCTGCACGTCTCGTGACCAGGAATTCTGTTTGTGGCGGGCTCTGAGGACGTGGTCAGCTTTGTGCACAGGTCCCCTCAGTGCATCCATCCTGGGCTTCTGGGTGCCCAAAGCTGCCCCGGGGCCAACCTCTCTGACCCGCAGGAGCTGCATTCTAGGCGGAAAAAACATGCAGCAAACATAAAGCAATGTGAGAGAACACGGGCCTTTCACAAAGTCGAATAGGTGACAGCGACAGCAACTGCAGGGGGAGGGAGGGGACCGAGCTGCTCAGGAAGGGATGAGGGAGATGTGCTGTGAGGCTGAGTCGGGCAGGAAGGAACCGGACCTGGGAGATCTGCCGGGGAAGAGAACAGCAACCACCTGTGTTCACCAGGGCTCTGTCCATAAAGACGGAAAAGAAAAGCATAAAACCTCTAGCAATCAGGAAACAGCCTAGAAGGAAGACTCAGTGGCCACTTAAACCACTTCAGGGACACAGATCTATAAACGCAGACTGTCCAGGAGAAAGTAAGGTACCAAACGGGTTATGTGGGACAATACTAAGGCTGTGTTTTAAAAATCATCTGTATAGAAAAATAGCTAGACACAGAAAAAAGCAAAGAGCCACTGTTTGGCCTCTGCAGTCTTGAGATTATGGGCATTTAAAAAACACACACATCCTTTTGCTTGCCTGTATTTTCTCATTTAGGAGGGTAATAAGCATATATAGTTTTTATAATATGAAAAAATAGCACCTGTAAAGACTTTATCTGATGGGTTAGGAAATTTAAAATCTGCCGGATTTAAACTTGAGAAATAGCTTGTAAATCAATCAGCTACCCCACTAAGCCACCTAGAGAGGAGCCGCACACTAAATCATGACAGTGTGAGAGCTTTTCAACCTCAGGATCAAGTGCGCCTCGCCCAAGGAGAAGCTCTCCAGAGACACCGCTACCCACTAATTTCATCAACCTGTTTACACCCTGGTCTTGCAAAGAGAGCCCACCCACAATTCAAAGACAGAAAGCAGACAGCATGCAGTCCGGGAGGCCAGGAAATTCTGCAGACATTCCAGAGGAAATATCTGGCTGACACGATGAACAAGAACAAAGTTCAAAGGCCCTTGGATGTGTTAAATCATTGACTGGAAACGCACAGGCTTGGGCCAGTGCAGACCATGGAACCACTTAAGTGCTTAGTCAGAGCAGCAGGGGCACAGCGCCGAGGCCAGGACCCTAACCAACCTGCCTTGCGGATCCCCAGCAGGAGGCGCGCGCCAAAGGCTCTCTGCAAGCCCGAGAGCAAAGGACAAGCCAAGGGACCCCAGGACTCCTGGGTGTTTTCTGGTCTGGTCTGCATCCAAACAGAGTGCTCCAGTCCGCCCCAGACCTGCAGCTGAGCCATCTAATATTTATTAGCATAAGAAACAGAATGCACGTCTCTGTCCTTGAGACCCGTGGGCCTTCTGCAGCCTGAGTTGTTCGTTCCCTTTACTCACAGGGCACTGGCCTGTGGGGCTCCCCCCTTGGTAACATGAGGCGGCACCGCTCTGCTTCCCTCTGGCTCTTGCCTTACTGTGTCCCAGCCCCCTGTGCCCTGCCCTTGCCTCAGCTCCTGTTGTCCTCAAGCCCATCTTTGTTGTTGAAAACGGTGTCACTGCACAGGGCCTGGCCGAAGGAAGCTGCCACGGCAGAGACTCCCTGGTGCTACCAGCGGAGAGAAGCTGGATGTTTTGGATCAGATGGATTTGAACTCAAGTCCAACTCTGCTGTTTCACATCGGGCTCCCGAGTCACACTGTGACCTTCTGAGCCTCATGGGAAAACGGAAAATGGTAATATCTACCTCATGGGATTGCTTGTGGGGATTAAGTGTGAGATAGCACAGAAAAACACGTACCGACATGAGCTACCATTTCAGGCTCACTTCGAGCGCTGTAAGTGAGAAGACAATGAATGCTGGCAAGGATGTGGACAAATCGGAACCCTGGCACCCTACTGGCACTGTGGTCACCTAACAGTCTGCTAGATCCTCAAAATGGTAAACATAGAGTTACCCTGTGCGGCAGCAATTCCATCTCCAGGTATATACCCAAGAGAAATTATCCCAAAACTTGCATGTGAGTATTCACTGCAGCATTTTTCATAGTTGCCGAGTAATAGAAACAAGGCAAATGTCTGTCAATTGGTGGAACAGAATGTGTGTTATCTATGTGGTGGAATATTACTCAGTCATGAAAACATGACAGCATGGACGGAGATGGAAAATATTACGCTAAGTAAAATAAAACAGGCACGCAAGTCCATATATGATGTCATTTTGTTCATGTAAAATGTTCAGGAAAGGAAAGTCACTGATGTAGAAAGCAGAGAGAAATACAGAGCACCACTAATAGTGAGGGTTCTTCTGGGGGTGATGGTGTCCTATAATTAGAAGGCAGTGATGGCCTTCTAATTCTACACAGCAGAAACCACGTGGACGTACTCCGTAAGATTGGATTTCAGGGCATGCAAAGCGCATCTCCATAAAGCTGTTTTTTCAAAGCACTTAGGATAAGCTCTGAGACACGCAGACACTCAAAAATGTTACTTACTGACTGTAATCTCTGGCCCTTAGCGTAAGGATCTTATTTTATTTATTTTCCCGAGCAGCCAGCCCATTGCCCCTCACTGTCAGCTGTTTGACACTTGGCTGGACGAGCCACAGAGTGAAGGCAGAATCACAAAGGCTGAGGGAAGAAAGGCCAGGCTTTGTCCCCCAAGAGCATGAGGAGGAAGAGGCAGACCCCCACTCCTATCTGGGGCCCCAGGGACCCCCCTGGTTGGCCACCTCCAGAGGGGCACAGGAGGTCACATGCAGCACTTAGCTCCTGGGACCGGGAGACCCACACAAGGAGGATGTGCGTGGGCAGTGCAGCTGGAGCCCTGCCCTGTCCAGGTCACCGGGAAGGAAGGCCTGGGCCTGGGCCTGGGCCTGGGCCTGGGCCTGGGCCTGGGCCTGGGCCGGGAACGCTCCTGACTCTGCCTCAGTGTCCAGGGGTGCTCAGATCCCAGCCTAGGACACTCAGTCTGTCCTGGGGCCCTGCTGACACCAGAAGCTAGAAACACACTCTTCTGACTACAGCGCCCAGAGCCTGGCAGTCACCACGGAACAGAAACTAAATCGGAGTCCTGCTCACAGCAAGCCAAATCTTGGTGGCTTAAAAATTAGCTGTGAAACCAAGGCTTTCAAACTTTGAGCAAAACCGTGTAACATCTGTGTTCTACTGCAAGGAATTATTAAAGGAATATCCTTATACTTCTTCACATGTCTACTAGGGTACCGATAAATTTTACTTCCCTACGCCTAAAAACTTGGATACCACAAAGACACACACACACACACACACACACACATACAACTAAGCAAAAATACAGTCCCAGAAGATGAGCAGTGAGGACAATACTGACAGGGAATGAACACCCAAAATAAGGAAATAAAGAACTCCAACAGATCAATGAGAAAAAGAAAGCGTCCACAAGAGCAGTGGCCGTACCCTACGGGATAAAAAGTTTCGCCTGCCTAGAGGGAGGAGCACATCACACATGATGACGACTGATCATTCAAAGAAAATTCTGACCCAATTGTGGGGCAACAAAACGTCTGCTGAGCAGTACACAAGCTGACACAGCACGGGAGGCCATGCAACTGTACCAGGCAAGGTGAAAATGACCCACAATTCCATCTAGCATGAAGACGCAGGGGTGTTATTCACAACATCACCTATATTAGTAAATTCCTAGGAACAAAACCAAGGGTGGCGGTGCACACCTGTAATCCCAGCACTCTGGAGGCTGAGGCAGGAGGATTGCCGTGAGTTTGAGGGCAGGCTGGGCTGCATAGTGAGTTCAAGGCCAGCCTGAATTACAAAGCAAGACCCTGTCTCAAAAACCAAAAATCAATCAATCAATCTTGAGAACAACCCATATTCTCATTAACTGGGGATGAATATACAAGTTTTAGGATATACATGCAAGAAGTTTCTATATAGATTGAAAATACACGAAGCAGAACTATGTGTGTCAGCAAGGATGAATCTTTAGAACAGCATGAACAAAGCGGGCAAGCTGGAAACACACAGTGCCCTCTACAAGCCACATAATATAATCCATAGAAAGTTTGAAAATATAGAAAAATATGTAAGATGATCAACACTAACTCGGAACAGCATAAGGAACGGGGCACAGGCACTGCGAATGTTTTCTTTCTTTAAACAAAGAAACAAACAAACAAAAGAAAAAAACCTCACATAAACTTGGTAAAACAGGAAGACCTGGAAAAGCTGCATGGATTTATTACATGGCTTTTCATACTTTTCCATGTTTAAAATGTTTCATAATATAATTTTCTACTTTGAAAATCAGATAACAGACCTACCAAAGAAAACATTTCTTTCCCAAATAATCACTATTGTTCACAAAGAACAGACTTGCAGGAGGAAACACAGCTCAACCAGTTTAGCTGAAAAGTCAGACAAACAATTTTTCAAATTAAAAAAAATTTTCAAAAAATTTTTTTTCACATTTAAAGGTCACCTTGTGTTTTCATTTGCTAAACCTGACAACCCCAACAGGGAGGGACATCTAAGGGTTGTTTAGTGAAAAAATAAAGTCCCCTAGCAGGAGAATGTTTGGGTGGAGTGCTTGCCCCACCCCCCAAAGCATGCACCAGTTAACAAGAGGCACAGGATCTGTGAGCAGCAATCTGGAAAGACCTACGTGACATGTGTACTCATAAAAATAAAGCAAGACCTTACTGCATGATCTCATCTTTATTAGGAATGCAAATTACAATGATCTGGACCCATGAGTCATTCATATACACAAATGCAGAGCAGGAAGTCAGCAGGACCAGTGAGCAAACTGGGGACAGCGGCCACAGCCATCAGGGGTGTGGTCAGTATGTCCTTCAGCTTTGGTTGCATTATTTGATGTTTTTAAAATAAGAAGACAGGCGGTGCGTGGTGGTGCATGCCTGTAATCCTAGTACTCGGGAGGCTGAGGCAGGAGGATCCTTGCGAGTTCAAGACCAGCCTGGGCTACAAAGTGAGCTCAAGGCCAGCCTGAACTGCATAGTGAGATCCTGTCTCAAAAAGACAAAAACAAATAAATAAAATAAAAAATAAAATATGAAGACATTCTTGTATTCTTTTTTAAACTAGAAAGGTTTCTTTCTTTTCTGTGAAAAGGAATCTAGAAGGAAGCCCCGGACCATCCATGTGCACATGTGGGATCAGAGGAAAAGAAAGGTAACATTTTCCCTCTTTTGTTTATAACAACCTACAGAGTTTAGGTTTTCTGAAATGAGCTTTTATATTTTTAACATGGCATGAGCAGAGGAGGACAAAACAGTGAGGACAAGACAAGCCAAGATTTCGGCTAGGTCAAGACGGTCTCTGAGTGTCTGCCCACCACGCCCCTGCGTGCTGAAGCTCCCCTCCGGCTGAAATCACGATGACAGCCCCTACTGCCCATGTCCTGGGTCAGGACAGCAGAGACTGCAGCCGATAACAACACGGGTTATCCCGGGTCTGTCCTCGAGTGATGTGCTCCAGTCCAGGTTTGGCTCAGGGCCTGTCTTCCTTCCTTAATCTCTCTCCTCGCACAGCCGGCTGTAGTGATAATAAAAGCAACAACGCAGACAAAGGGTGTCACCAGGCACCTAACATGGCAATGGCCCGAGCAGCGGAAGCACCCGTGGAGGCTGCCGGAAACCTGCTTCCCTCCTGCGCACGGACAAGCAGCCTGGGCTGCACGTGAGGGCGTCCCTGGCATGCAGCGCGGCCCCTCCAGCTGCAGTCTTTACTTTTCTTTGGCAAATATTTATGAAGCACTTGAGATCTGCCAAGCATGTACAGGTATAAGCCAAGCCTGCTCCTCCCTGCTTCGGAAGGGGCGGGCAGATCGGCTGGCCGGCAGACCAGGCCTCCAAGTGCTGGTGTGCTGGGCGCTGGGCGAGTGAGGAGCTTGGCCTGTCCCTGTCCTAGGATGCACTGGGGAGCTCAGGGCAGGGAGGAGAACTGGGGAAGCCACACTGAAAGGTGGGATGCCGGAGGGACCAAGCCCTTTAGGAAGAAGCTACCCATGGGCCAAGGGCATGAGGATCTGACCTGGGCGAAGGCAGAGCCCCAAAGGACGACACAAAAGATGAAGAAACTTCCTGAAAAGGCCCCCAGTGGACTCGGTTCTGCTGCGGGGATGGGATTTGGGGGGGGGGTTTGTTTTGTTTTTTGTAGTACTGGGGATTGAACCCAGGGCCTTCAGACTAAGCTTCAAGCCCAGCCCTTTTTTTAAGTTTTTATAGCCATGGCCTCACTAAGTTGCTCAGGTTACTTAGGCTGGGCTGGCACTTGAGATGCTCCTGCCTCAGCCTCCCACAGTGCTGGGATGATAGGTGTATACACTATACCTGGTTTGGGGTTGGGTTCTTTGGCAGGCAGGGATGGGATGGGGAGTCAGGAATGTTGACATGGAGGTGTCAGCTGTGTGTGTTCAGTGCATCCATGGCTGGCCTAGCAGGCAGGTGGAGATGTAGGCAGAGGACAAAGGAGAGGGCAGGCCAGCTGCACAGGGACATAGTGCAGTTCCACCCGGCTGGACTTGGTTGGGTGAGGAAAGAGCACGGTGACAGAGGCTGGGTCCGAGTCTGCGGCCGTATTTGCTAAGAGAAAATCTACCACAAGAAGGGAAGAACAGAAAACACGGGACATCAAAGGTAAAGGATCCCAGTAACTCAAGAAAGAAGCATTACAGGAAAATATCTGACAACCTAAGAAAATACTGCAATAGTACAGTAAGACATACAATGCACTAACAGTTATAAAATAATATATGTAATAGGGCCCCACTATTGCACGCATTCACACAGAAAGAGAGAAAACTAAAGACCGTAAGTCAAAGTATCAACGGTTTTCCTGAGTAGCAGGATTATGTAGGACGATAGCTCACTTTTATTTTCTTCCTTGTGCTTTTCTGTACCTTATAAAAGTCTATCATGAACACATATTCATTCTACACTCAGAAAATGAATGTATGAAGGAAGGAAGACAGTGGCTGGGGTTGAAAGGTCACAGTGTGAAATAATCCATCAAGAATTGGATGGGTACAGGGTGTGGTGGACCACGCCTGTAAGCCCAGCACTCAGGAGGCTGAGGCAGGAGGATCCCAGCACTCAGGAGGCTGAAGAGTGAGTTCGAGGCCAGCTTGAACTACATAGTGAGACCCTGTCTCACAAAACTAAAAAAAAAGATTTGAAACGGGTGGATACGGTGAGGAGAATAAGATGGTGAGTGGAATGGCCTGGGGGAGAAAGCCACACAAAGACAGGAGCTGAGGGCCAGTGGCACGCAAGGCAGCAGAGGTCCCTGTGGAGAGGAATGACTATGGATGGGAATACCCTGGATTTATGGGAGACCCAGGTCAAGAATACGAGGAAAGGAGAGTTCACGAGGGTGTCACTCTGGGACTAGGGCCACCTGAGGGCTCCACGATGCCTGCCCTGTCCTCATCTTCCTCCTCCTTTCTGGGGAGGTACAATAGGTCCCAGGTACGACACACCCGACTCTCTCACCGTCCGCTCCCGGCGCCTAGCAAGGGTCTGCAGGTGCAGGACCTTAATAGAGACCTGCTAATAAGGAACACATCCCTCTCTAGAGTCTGATGACATCATCCACCAAGCCAGAAGGGTGGGCCACGAAGAGGGCCCAGGGGGACTCAGGAACCCGGAGAGATGCTCACTCCCCAGCCACAGCAGGGACCCTGAGACATTCAGGCACCTTCTCTAGAACAAAGAAGGAAGCTGTTCTTTGTCAAGCCAAGCTGAGGGGCCATGGTAGGTCCAATGACAGAACACGGTTCCTGAGACTAACACAAAGAGAGGACAGCGATGTGTCTGCCTTAGCTGAGAGTAAGGAAGCAGTGATCCTGGGGGCAGCTGAAAACCAGCGACCCTGTATGGCCTCCCGGGCCTTGGGAAAGGATGCTGGCCTGCGGACAGGGTCCCTCTGCCCTACTGTGTGCTCCCCACCTCTGTCCAGCTCTCTGCAGGAAACACCCAGCTTCGTGCTGGAGCCAACAAAGTCAGACTGCACAGGTTGGCTTGGGGCCGACTGGATTTAACAGAGCGGCCCGAGCAGACCCAACAAGACAAGGAGGGCAGGAAGAGTTAAAGCGACAGGATTTCAGAGAAGACAAGTTGAACCCGTACGGTTCATGAGTCACGCTCAATGACAGGAGGCAAGAAAGCAAAGGAGATGAACTGACCGTGTGACTAAGTCACTCTTCTTATTTACTCTATTACTCAGCTCTCAAACCACATTGCCAGCTGTAATTGCATTTCAATTCATGTTTAACACAAGCATAACTTAGCTGGATGTTGGCATCCAATATCCCAGACACAGAAAGGCAAACAGAAAACAGCCAACTCAATTCAATAAATGTTCTTTGTGTGCCTGCTGGGGTCTGAATGCACCCAGGCACTGCGTTGGGCATCAGGAGCACAGTTTCGGGGAAGACACAATTCCACAGCCCCCCGGGGCAGACTGCTGGCTGACGGCTGTCATGGAGACTGATAAAAGCTGCAGTACAGGAAAGGGAAGATGCTATCAAAATGCAGAGCAGAACGCAGTTCCGCAAGGAAGTGGTGTGTGCATGTGCAAAGGCACAGGGGCGAGAATGGCAACAGTACCTCTGGGGAACTGGACAGAGGGCGAGGGGACAGGGTGAGTGCTATAAAAAGCAGGGAAGGGGTAAATCAAATGGTCTTAAGAGGCCAGTGAAGCGATCCACTTGACAGGGCACTCATCAGAAATGAGCTCCCCTTTGAATCTAAAACCAGAGCCAGGACACAATTCTAAGCAGGGAGAGACCTGGTCTTTTAGGCTGTTTCCACTGGCAGGGCTTCAGGAAAGGCCAGAGCAGGTCAAGATGGACTTAAGGGATGCACTGGGAGACAATTCAATAGCCCTTAACAAAAGGGAGTGGAGAGACAGTGAACAGGGATGGGGTTAGCCAATGGGCCAACCCTTTCCTAAACTCTTCCCCCATTCCCACCCCTTCCCACAAACGAGTGGACTCTGCAGCCACGAGACTCCGCACCATGTGGACCTCGCAAACCTGCCATTCTGAACCATGGAGCAGCCAGGAAACAAAGTGGGAATTAGAGAAAAGAAAATCCACTGCGATTACTGGGTGCCTCAGATACTTGTTTTTTAAAGATTAGCTTTAAAGATGGAGAAAGAACTTTTAGAGATGGAGCAAGGAAACAGAAAGGGAGGGGGGTAATAGACATGAAAATAATCAAAATGTTATATGTATGTACCAATATATCAGAATGACTCTCACTAGGGCTGGGCATATAGTTCAGCGGCACAAGCACCTGCCTGGCAAGCACGAGGTCGTGAGTTTAATCCCCGGTTCCAAAATTAAAAACAAAGAACAAAAAAATTAAACGACTGTCATTATTGTTCCTGATCTATACTACTTGTAGTAATACATTAGTTTTCCTGTTTGTATAATTTGTAAGCTACAGCCAATAACCATTTAAAGAATACAAGGGGGAAATGTACTATCAATATAATAGCAGTAATGGTAATGTCAATTATCATGGTTAATTTTGCTCTCTAGACAAAATAAGAAGTCCTCCAGCTTTTGTCTTTTCAAAGCTTTGGGATGGTTTATATAACGCCAGCAAGGAAAATTTCAATTTCCTTGAAATTTTGAGGGGATATTACCTATTCTTTGAAAATTTGAGGCAGTCACCTGAAAATAGTTTAAGCCCTAGTACTCTAACATTATTTCCAATTTCTTTCTTGAATGCAGATCTACTGTAGAATTTCTTCTTAAATAGCAGAAGTTAACTCATCAAGATGTTCAGTTTTAGTCAAAAATGGCAGCACATAAAAGCTACACAACATCTGCTAATTTTTAAACCTCAATACCTTATTTTCCTTTTCTAAATTTTGTGTATCTTTATTTTACTTCCTTTTACTATTAGACTTGCTAATTCATATCTTCCACTCACACACAAATTAATGTGCTTTACTAATCTTCTGGAAGGTTCTCAGGTCGATCAAGCTGAAATCCAACCACCCAGCAAGCTCTGCTTACAGCATTCAAGGGCTTCTCTCACAGGCGTCAGCAAACTTTTCCAAGTCAGTTCTAAGGGCTTCCACACAGTCAACTACAGTCACAGCAATGACTCCACTCCTGGTACCAATGTTAGGTTTTAGCCTTTTTGTCACTGGGTCAGAATTCTACTCATACAACTTAAAGGAAGAAGAATTTGATTTTGCTCATGGTTTCAGAGGATTCATTCCAGTCAGCTGGCTGCAAGGCAGAAACGGCATCATGGACAGGCAGAACAGGGGACCATCCCAGAGAAGGGTCAGATGCAGTACCCAAGATCGTGCCTCCATGACTCACCCAGACACACCGAGATGTGTGCTTTACTAACCCATTTCCTCAGCAGACAGAACACACTCCTGACATCGCCAGGCTCCTGGGGACTTCACTGCACTGTGGCTTTATTCCCACAGCTTGACCCCTCCTCCTCTCAGGAGCCAACCAAGCTGACAATCCACCTGAACTGCCACACTAAGATAATCAAGTTTAAAGGAACAACATTAACTATGTATTGAGGGGTTTACAACATACACAGAAGAAAAATGTATGGAAATAATAGCATAAAGGTCAGGAGCGGAAGGAACAGGCATTACACTGCTCTTGTACTACACATGAAGTGGTGTATTATTAAAAGTAGAAAAAAAGTAGATCATGCTAAGTTAAAGACATGCAGTATAAGTCGAAAGTAACTACTAAGAAACAACATAAAAGAAATTGAGCTAGAAAGTCAATAGAAGAAATAAAATGAGATAAAAATAATCAAAAAATGTTGGGAAAATAGGGAACAGATGGGAGGGAAACCCCAGAAAACATAGAGCAAGATTGGTGGAATTAAACCCAAACACATCCATAATCACTTTAAATGCAAATGGTCTAAACATGCCAAGTAAAAGGAAGAAGCTGTCAGACTGGATGATACGCTATCTACAAAAAACACTTTCAATATAAAGACACAGATGGGCTCAAGTGAAAGAATGGAAAAGGGTATTTCATGCCTACACCAATCAAAAGAAAACTATAGTGATAATACTAATATATACCAAAGTAGGTTTCAAAGCAGAAAATGTTAGCAGAGATAGAGAGTCACCTGATCATGATAATGAGGTCTACTGATAGAAAGAACATACCATTCCTAAATATTTATATCCCTAATAACTGGGCTTTCAAATACAGAAAACAAAATAAGTAAAACCAAATGGAGAAACAGACTAATCCAAATTTATAGTCAGAGAGTTCAAAGCTCATCTCTCAGTAATTGAAAGAACAGCAGACAGAAAATCAGTAAAAATACATCAGACTTGACACTACCAAACAGCACAGCCTAGGTGACATCTAGAGAACACTAACTTCACCAAGAGCAGAACTGACGTTCTTTCCAGTGTTTCTGGAACATTTACCAAGATAAATCATAGCCTAAGCTGGGGTCAATGAACCACAGCCTGTGGGCCCAAATCCAGTCCACAGCCTGTTAGCGGATACCTAAGAATTACAGATGGCTTTTTATATTCCTTAACAATTTAAAACATAATAATAAGCAATAGAAATCATATATAGTTCACAAACATATTTCCTATCTGGTTCGCTATAGAAAATTCTGGCCTTATTCTAGGCCATAAAACTAAGCTCTGAGGTCACATGGAATTAACCAATCAGTAAGAAAAACATATCTAGAAAATCCCCAAACTTAAACAAAATAGCATACATCAAAATATACCATGGGTTAAAGAAATCAAAAAGGAAATCACACAGTTTTGTGAATGGATTAAGATTTTACACAACATAATAAAACTTGAGGAATGCAGCAATGCAGCACTTAGAGGGAAATTCATAGTAGTAGAATATTTGTATTAGAAAGAAAGGTCTCCAGGCAGGCAAGGTGGCATACACCTGTAATCAGCATTCTGGGAGGCTGAGGTCCAGCCTTGGAAACTTAGTGACCTAGTGACATCTTGTCTTCAAATAAAAATTAAAACTATTGGCCCTGAAGCAAGGCCAGCAGATTGCTGTAGCTGCTGGTTTCAAACAGGAGCCTAAAGAGAATTCTTTCTGTGGTCTGTTGGCCATTTCAGAACTTTGGAAATGGAATGGTCAATTCATCAGAAAGAAATAGCAGGTGAGTATGGTGGACTTTAGGGGGCCTGCAGGGGAGAGACCCTGGCACTTCAGGACCTGCACAGTGTGGTTGACTCAGGGTGCCGGGAGAACAAGCAGCTCCTCCCCTCTCTGGGGCGCAGCTGAGAGTGTGGCAGACTTTCGGCAGCCTGAAGGAGACAGACCCTGGCACATCAGGACCTTCACTCTGTGGTTGACTTGGGGTGCTGGGAGAACAAGGAACTCTTCCCGTCTCTGGGGGGCGACTGTGATCCTGCCTGCATGTGGGCTGAGAATCAGACATCTCATGTCGTCCTGTCCCCTATCTCGTGTCCCCCCTCCCCCTCCTCCCTGCCTAGCAAGTGGGAGCCAGTGAACTACACATCTTGTGAAAAGATTGGCTATGTTATTTAGTATGAGCTCTCCATATGCAAGGATAAGGACAACCATTTGGAAGAAAACAAGAGACAATATGACAGATAGTGAAGATTTCTGGTTGTCTAACTTTGAAATTTATGCTTTCTTATGTCCCATTCTGTTATTTTTGTTGTGTTTAATTTTACTCCCTTTTAAAATAAAAAAAAATTAAAACTAAATAAAAGATAACCAAGTATGATGGCACATGCCTACAATACCAGCACTCAGAAGGCTGAGACAGGAGAATCGCCAGGAGTTTGAGGCCAGCCTGCCTTACACAGTGAGTTCAATGCCAGCCTGAACTGCAAAACAAGATTACACTGTCTCCAAAAAAACAAAATGAAACAAACAAACAAACAAAAACCCCACCAAACCAAACCAAACCAAAAACAAAAGCTGGAGACATAGTTCAGTTAGAAAGCTGGGTTCAAGCCCTAGTTCCACAAGAAAAAAAAAAGAAGGAAAGGTCTTAAATCAAGCTCCCAAATTTCCCCCTTAAAAAAAAAAACCAGAAGGTTAAACCTAAAGTAGAAGGAAGGATAAAGAGAAAACAATAAAATACAAAGACAAATATGGAAAACCAAGCTGGTTCTTTGAGAAGACAAATAAAATTGACAAAATTCTAGGCCAGGGACTGTGAGCCCTTTAGAGCCTTCAGCGTCACAAACAGTTCCTGCAGCATCCAGGCCACAGGTTTGTCACAGGGAAAAAGAGATGACACCGATTACTACTACTGAGGATTAAAGAGAAGCTATCCTACGGTCCTCACCGAAATGAAGCAGATAAAAGAACATACGAATGGCTTTATATCCAGAAATAGGAAAGCTTACATTAAGTAGAAAATTTCTTGACACAAATTATCAAGGTTCATTCAAGAACAGATAACCTGAATAGCGCTCTATCTATTTTAAAAATCAAATTGTTAAAAACCTTTCCACATCCAGACCCAGAGTTTCAGTGGTGAATACTCCCAACATTTAAGAATAAATAACACCAATTATACATTAAGTCAACAGCACAGAACACAGAGCCCGATTATATATACACCTATATGGACATGATCAGTGAATTTTTAACAAAAATGCCAAGCTAATTCAGTGAAGAAAGGATAATCTTTACAGACAGTGCTGCAATTGGACACCAATACATAGAAAACTCTTGATCCATACATCATACTATATGTAAAAATTAAAATAAGTCACTGACCTAAACATAAGTGCAAAAGCCATAAAACTTCTACTGGGGATGGAAAGGAAAACTCTTAACTTTGAGTTTGGCAAGGATTTCTTAAATGTAATTTTTTAAAAAGCACTACCTATAAAAGAAAAAATAATAAACCGGATATTACTAAACTGCAGAACATTCATTTTTCAAATGTACTATTAACAAAAGTGAAAAGGTAGGCTACCGAGTAGGAGAAAATATATTCAAAATGTGTGTCCAACAAAGGGCTTGTATTTAAAGCAAACAAGGGACTCTTCCAGCTGAATACACAACCCAATAAAAAATTAGTAAAAAAACTTAACAGACACTTCACCAAAAAAGATATACTTATGGTGAAAAAAGCGCAAAATCATTAGTTATCAAGGAAACACAAATAAACCCATAAACACATACACACCACAGGAATGGCTACAATTAAGAATGACCACATCAAGTTTGGCACGGCTGTTGAATGAGTGGAACCCTGATGCTGGGCTAGTGGGACTGCAATATGATATAACCGCTTGAAAAATAGTTGAGTAGTTTCCTAAAAAGTTAAACCATCCATCGACCACACAATCCAGCCATCTCACTCTTGGGAATTTACCCAAAGGAAATGAAAGCGGATGTATATGTGTGTTCATAGCAGCTCTGCTTTTAATAACCCAAACTGGAGATAACCCAAATAACCGTCATCAGTTGTCACACAAGTACACAATGGAGCACCAGGCATTAAACAAGCAGGCCAAAATTGATATACCCAACAATATGAATGAATCTAAAAATAATTGTGCAACAGGAAAGGGCTAGATTTTCAAACCGAGAGAAAAGAATCAGACCCCAAAAAGGAAAAAAGTATCGAAGTCTACAAAATGCAACATGGTGTCCAATGACAGAAGCAGAGCAAGGGTTTCACCAGGATGGGGTAGGGGAGTGAGGCACGCAGTACCAGGGGGCAGGAGGAAAGCCTGGGAACGAGGGACTGCCTCCTTAACGTGATGATCATGAAGGTCTCCCAGCACACACAGACACAAGTCCAAACCCATCAAAGTTTAAATACATGCAGAATCCTGTGTATCAAATATATCTCAATAAAGCTATACAAAGAATCTACTCACAACAGAAACAAAGCAAAACACATATCTAAAGCAACAGAAATGACAAGATATATAAGGAATCCTACAAAACTTTCCTGATATAAAACAGGACCTAAATAAATAAGAATACAAGCCAGGTTCCTAGATGAGAAAACTCAATACTATACACATGTTATTTCTCCTCAATTCAACTTATTGACTCAGGGCAATCACACCGAGAGTCAAAACATGTTATACAATGTGACAAGTTAACTCTTAAGGTTTTTATAAAAGATAGTATGTGATAACAACCAACTTAACAAAGTCTGATACCGTACTGCGAACAAATCTGAAAGATTATGATCTGAGAGGAAAATATTTGTAATACATATAAGATAGACAAGGAATTAATAGAAGGTATGAAAGAATCCTACAAATCAGTGAGAAATAGCTAGCCAAATGTGTTGGTTAAAACACTCAGAAATTAGCAGTAAAAATACAAATGGTCACCAGACATGAAAAGATATTCATCCCTAAACACAGACCTGTAAGTTCACACAGTGAGTTCCTGGATCAGAAATCTAATAAATCTGAAAAAAAGGAAACCTAATAAAAAGTAATGATGAGCGAAATAGGCATTTTTGAATACTGCTTATTGGGAGAATACGTAAACTGTGGTCCCACATCTCTGAAACGCTGCCTGGCAGTAACTGCCACCATCTGACACGTACACACCTTCTCATCCACCAGCGCACATCCTGAAATGTACAGGGGTATTCATCACAGCACTGCTTGTCAGGCACCAAAAAGAGATTCAGGGCAGGGCAGAGGTTAATGAGTCATCATCACGCAGAGGAGAAATAGACAGCCGTTGACTAGAATGAGGTTGAGTGTAAGTGATGACGTGAAAAGATCTTCTACCAGCACTGCTTAGGGAGAAAGAAGTCAAAAGGACGTTATTTAGAGGATGTGTCTAAGTAATAATTAGCTAACAGCTACAGTCCTCAGGCTGGTATCAACCAGTGGGCTATACTTTAACAACACTGGCTCATTTAAAACTCCACTGAAACTCCATGAGGAAAGTTCTGTTAAAAACTTCCAATTTTCCAAGAAACTGAGAGAAATAAGCTTACAAGGTCACAGTGCTGGTAAGAGGCAGAGCCAAGATTCGAACCCAGGACTTATGCTTTTGACTACTACACTAAACAGCCTCTCTCTAAAAACAGGTAGTCATGGCATTGTTAGAAAGGACTGGAAGGATGTGGACCAAATGGTTCACAGCAGTTGCCTCTTGGCACACAGTGACAGAGACTTACTTATTGCTTGAATTTTTTACAATGAGAATACAGTTGTAGGGGCCGGGGATTTAGCTCAGTGGCTTAAGCTCCTGCCTGGCAAGTGCAAGGTCATGAGTTCAATCCCTGGTACCAAGGGGAAAAAAAAAAAGAATACAGTTGTAAAATACTTTGCCATTGAAACAAAACCATTCTTTACAATGACACAAAAGAATGAGTGCAAGAGCCAATCTCTAGCGCCCTTGAATGTCTGCCTACCACAAGCCAGTTCCTGCTCATCTAATCTTCCCCGTTTGGAGACATCTCAAGGTGACCTCCGTTTAGCAGAGCTCACCTCCCCAATCCGCAACTCGGGCTACCTGTCCTCCTGGTAGTGTGCACCATCCCACATGCAGACGGACAGTTAACAGTGTAAAACTGAGTGACAAAAACCAGAAAGTGGTTCTGAAGCATTTGGAGTTCTGCAGACTTTCAGGAGTAACTGGCGAGTAATTTACGAGCACACAGTAGCACACTTCCTTCTTGTATGCACAATAATAAGCTGAAGCCTAAATGTTTGGAAAGATTTCTGACAGGTGTAGCAATGAAAGGATTCTCGGTTAACTTCGATTCACATAAAATTAAAGCAAGCCAGTACTTAGACATTCAGGAATACAGAGTAGGTAGACACACTGTTCCCTGTTCCCCCACTAGGTAAGTGAAACCCTTGGACACCACGTGAGACACACATTACACCAAGTGAGAGGACGGGCAGAGGCAGGGAACTTGGGCCTAAGCAGCAACACGGTGGTGAGTGCCCTGGTCTTCTTTTGGCTTCATATTTCGCAGACTTAGAGCCAGAGAAACCAGCGACTCAGAAGCAGCAGGTGTGGGTGGGGGGGGGGGTGACAACCAAGGCCTTCTTTCTTTAGTCAAAGGGGCAGCCTCGCAAGACACAAAAACTATATACAAAACCACTCAGCTCCAACCGAGCACCGTGTGAGACTTGCACCTGCCCCTACCCACACCAGCAAAGCCAGAGTAAAGAGCCAGGCTTCTATCCTGACAGGGTGTAAGGGGTGTCCAGCACCCTCCCCAGGATGGGGTCAGAGAAGGCCTCCCACCCTCACTGGCATTAGTCTCCATCGCAGTGGGGTGACACTGAAGATGCAGCAATCCGAACCTTCACTGTCATATCTAACGGGTCCCCTCCTAGCCTTGTGAGGTCAGCAGAGACCCCAAGGAAGCTCAAACGCATCACTTCCAGGGGGTACCCACCTGTGGGGAGGTCGGTGGTAATATGGAGCCCCACCTCCTTGAGTGCTGGCTACGGCCACACAGGAAAACTGGACTTCTACCCCTGCCTGGCAATAAAGAGGTGGCACCCTCCCACTTTTCCTCCTAGAGCAGTGACAGCAGAAGCTTGCTTTTAAAAAGTTTAAATAGGATCCAGGGTCTCATAACCCCAAAACTTCCAGGTTTCAGTATAAAAACTAACTCTTATACCAAGAAAACACAGAATCTCAGACAGAATAGAAGACAGCAATTACAAGGTGCCAAACCAGGACAGAGAAAAGTTTCAAAGCAGCCATCATAAAAATTGGTTCATGAGACAATTATGAACACACCTAAAATAAATTTTAAAAAAGACTTAGCATATATGTAGTTACTCCCTATTCTATTGCTTACAACACAGTACCACAAACCAAGCATATTTTCATGAAAAGAATTTTATTCTGGCTCATGATTCTGAAGGCCAAGGTGGTGGGGTCACGTCTGGTGATGGCCTTCTTGTTAGCAGAGTCTTTGGGGGTGCAGGTCACCACGTGGAGAGAGACAGGGAACAGGCATGTATACATATGTTTCTTCTAATTCTTCTCACTTCAAATGAAGCTATGACTCAATCATGGGCCCTCTCCATGACTTTTATCTACTGCCAATCCTTTCCCCAAACCCCACCTCTAAACATTGTAGAATCAGATTAAGTTTCTACCCTTGTTATACCTCATAATAGGGATTAAAGTTCAACATGTGAATCTCTGTGGGATTTGCTCAAATCACATCCAAGCCAAAGGACATGACGAATTTAAAGAACCAGATTGAAATTTTAGAACTGCAAAACATAATAATTGAAATGAACTCAGTGGACGTGGATTCAACAGAACAAGGGGAGAAAACACAGACTCAGTGAGCTAGGAGACAGAGAAGAATGATCCAATTTGAATAAGGGAGAGAAAGTAGACTGAACAACAACAACAACAACAAAATGAAGAGTGCCTCAGGGGCCTATGGAACTATAAGAGTTCTAAGTTTTGTGTTATCAGAGATCCAGGAGAGAAGAGAGGACAGGAGGGGAAGGGCAGGGGAGAGGAGGAGAGGAAAGGCTGAATATATATTTGAAGAAATCATGGCTAAAACTTTCTAAATCTGACAAAAGGCATAAATCTACAGAGGCAAGAAGATAAGAAAATCCCAAATAGATTAAGTCCAAATAAATCCACACCAAGGCACATTATCGTCAACTTCTGCAAAATTAAAACAAAGAAAAACTTTTCAAAGTACGGAGAGGGAAACAACATCTTACTTAAAAGGGAAGAAAAATTCAAATGACAGCAGATTTCTCATTATAAATCACATGGACACATCATTTTATCAACTGCTAAAAATCTTCAACTGGGAATCCTATAGCCAGTGAGATTTCCTTCAGGAATGAAGTGGAAAACAAAGACCCTCTCAGAAAAAGAAAAGAAAACATGATAATAAAAACATAAGTAAATAGATTTTCTTCCTCTTGGATTTTCTAAATTATGTTTAATGATGGAAGCACAAATTGTAACACTGTCCAATGCAGTTATAAATGTATTTATAGGAACTATTTAAGGCAATTAAATTGTCAATGAGAAAAGGTAAAAGTAAAAGGGATAAAGGGGAGTAAGAATTTTACCTTCACTTGAGCTAGTAAAATATCAACACTAATAGACTGTTGTTTTTTAAAAATGTAGAAAGATGGACCAACATACATACAGTGTTATACCTAGGACAACCACTAAAAAACTTAACACAAAGAAATGCACCCTTAGAGAAACCAAAAGAGAATGGTAACAAATGTTTAACCAACCCACAAGGAGGTAGCAAAAGGAAAACAAAAACAATAACGACAAATAATAGCAAAAAAATCAAAATGAACAGAATACGAAAAACAAAATGGCAGGTTTAAGCCCTAGCATATCAATAATTACAATAAATATAAATGGTCTAAATATACCAATTAAAAGACAAAGTTTGGCAGGGTGAATTCAAACTATAACATAACTTTATCTGTCTAACAAAACAGTTCAAATACAGTGCTACAGATCAAATGCAAGTAAAAGTAGGAAAAAAAGACATCATAAAAGTAAAAGTAAGTAAAAGTAACTATGTTAATATCAGATAAAATAGATTCCATGGCTAATATAATAACCAGATAGAAAGGTCAATTCACCAAGAAGATACAGTGATTCTAAAGCAAAAGGCAACAGTTTTACAAAATATATATAAAGCAGAAGCTGACAGAACTGAATATATTCAGGATTATAGTTGAAGGCTTCAATATTACTGTCTCAAAAATTGATAAACAGAAAATCAGCAAAAATATAAAAGAACACAAGAGCATTATCAACTAAGAGAGTCTAATCAGTATTTACAGAACAGCCCATACAACAACAGTAGTATACAGAAATGTCCTTGAAACGTATGCCAAAATAGGTCCTTTCATGGGCTATGTGACTTCTTCAAATTTAAAAGAAATGAAATAACTCAGAATGTGTTCTCCATCACAACGAAATCAAACTAGAAATCAGTAACAGAAAGATCGTTAAAAAATCTTTCAAGTACTTAGAAACTAACACTTCTAAATAATCTTATGGCTCAAAAAAGTCTAAAAGAAAAATTGAAAATATACTGAATGGTGCCACCAGGACTCCCCTGTGGGTAGCCAGTACTAAAAGGGAAAAATAGCAGCCAGCCCTGCCCCTACAAGCCTGCTAGCCGCCATTACCTTCAGGGACCTGTAGCCAGCATGGGCAAGGAGAACTAGCCAGCCATTCCTTGGAGAAGCCATGAGTGTCTAGAGAAGCCCATCCTACACTCTACCACTTCCCCAGGGAACCTGGGTTAGGATAAATCCAGGTGCCTGACCCATCTTCCTACACCATGAACAGGTAGCCAATGTGGAAATGCCTGGGACCCCATAACCCACTTGTCTGGAGGAACCCAGGAAAATGTCAAGACAAAGGAGCAAAAGGCAATTTCTGGTCTCTAGCCCAAATGAAACAAGTCTAGGAGACTTAAACATAGAAGAAAGTGGAAGTTGCACACTTGAAATTTCTGGAATGATGGCAACTGAAGCAAAGAAACTACTTTATGAGGCTATGAAAGAAATCAGGTCATGAATAATATCTCAGGTAAAAGAACAAGTGAAAACATAATAAAAGTATTACTGAGCATATCTAAAGAAGACATAGATAAAAGAGGAGCACAGGAGAATGAGGGAAACCCTGAATGAACAACATAAAGAAGAACTAGAATGCATGAAACAGACTCAAAGAGATATCCAGGAAGTTAAAAACTCCATCAAAAGCTGACAAAACTACTTGAAAGACACTGAAGATAGACTTTCAGACCTCGAAGACAGGATGCTTTTTGCGATCACAAAAGCAAAGATCTCTTAAAAGTAATAAGGAACCAGGAAATAACAATAAACAGCTGCAAGACAATGCCAAAAAAAAAAAAATTGAGTGATAGGTGTCAATGAAAAAGCAGGAGTCAACACAAATGACATAAAGAAGTAATAGCAGAACCATTTTACAGAAGTAACAGCAGAAAACTTCCCAAGCATGGGAAAAGGACCTGACATACAGATAAGAGAGGCATATGGGACTCCAACTAGCCATAATCAAAAAAATCTACACCCAGACAGGTAATAATCAAAATTCCAGAAATTCAGCATAAGAACAGAATATTAAAGGCTGTTAGAGAAAAGAAACAGATCACCTATTAAGGAAAACCCATCAGAATCACAACAGACTTCTCAACACAAACCATCAAGTCAAGAAGAGGTTGGAGTAAAATATGTTAAGTTCTGAAAGAAAACAACTTCCAACCCAGATTGATGTGCCCTGACAAACTATCTTTCAAAATAATGGAGAAATAAGATACTTCCATGACAAAGAACAACTGAAGGAATTCATGACCACCAAGCTAATTCCACAAAAAGTATTGAAGAATTTTCTAGAGAAAGATAAAAATGACCACAGTTCCAGGAATAGCAGCAGAGTGGGATCGCTGAGTAGGGCAGACAAGAGAGTGGAGAGAAAAAGTAGGGAGCCAACAGTAGGAGAAAAGCATGCCAGAGACAAACCTGTGCATGTTGGCCATAACCATTAATTCAGATGGTCCCAATTCACCAATAAAAAGAAACACAGGCAGAGTAGATTAAGAAACAAGATCCATCAATATGCACTATACAAGACACATATTAACTCAAAAGGCAATTCACAGACAGAAAGTCAAGGAGAGAACACAACATTCCATGTGACAGGGAACCAGAAAAAAGCAGGGATAGCTTGCCCATCAACCACAGAATGAATAAGAAAGACATGGCATTTTTATACAATGGAAAGCTGCTCAGCTATAATAAAGGATAATCATGAGGCTCTTGTAGGTAAATGGATGCAACTTGTGACCACGCTCTTGGGTGAAATGGTTCGGACTCCCATTGGTGAACATCATGTTGTCTCCCTAGTAAAAAAAAAAACCCTGAAGGAGTTGGTGGGATCCAAAATGCACAACAGGGCTGGGAATATAGCTCAGTGGTGCAGAGCCTGCCTGGCAAGTGTGAGGTCCTGAGTTCCATTCCCAGTACCCACAAAAAAAATTTTTTAAGTGAAACCAGGCAGCTGCAGGTTCTCCTCACTGGCAAGAGCCTCAGGAAAAACAAAACAAAACAAAATGTTCAACAGATACTGTAAAAGTGAAAGGGGAAGAAACATTTAAAAAGGGAAGGTGACAGCCACTGTTAATTCCCTATTATCTTGTTTTAAAGTCCTGTACTGTTTTCATTGTTTTGTTTGGTTTGGTCTTACTCTGTTTGGTTTGGTTTGATTTTATTATATCTGATAGCATGGGCAGCTATTCTGAAGATAACAAGAGGCATTATGGTAGCCACTGTTGATTTCCTATTGTCTTGTTTTGAAATCTTGTATCACTTTCACTGTTTTGTTTTGATTGATTTTATTCCGTTCAGTTTCCTTTGATTTTGATATGTCTAATGGTATCGGCAGCTATTCTGAGGATGGTGGGAGGATTGGGGCAGCCACTGTTGATTTCCTATTGTCTCGTTTTGAGGTTGTGTATCACTTGTGTTTTGTTTGGCTTTATTCTATTTTATTTTGTTTGGTTTCATTCTCTTAAAAAGAAAAAGGAGAAAATATACTAAATGAAATAAAAATGAAACTAAGACATGAAAATCTGTGGAATACAGTTAAAGTGGCACTGAGAGGGAAATTTATACCACAAAATGCATATATTAGAAATGAGGAAAAGTCTCAAATCAATAATGTAAACATTCAACTCAGGAATCTAGAGCAAAACAAACCAAAGCAAGCAGAAAGAAAAAATAAACAGAAATCAATGAAACTGAAAATAGAAAAATTGAAAAGAGAAAAAGTAATGAAAGCAGTTTTAAAAAAAAATCAATAAAATTGACAAACTTCTAAGAAGACTGACAAAGAAAGATAGAAGACACAAATTATCAGTATCAAAAATGTCTATCATTATAGATCCTGTAAACATCAGAAAGAAGTGCTTCAAATAATTCTGCACATAGAAATTTGATAAGAGATGAAATGGGCCAATTCCTTATAAAATACAAACTACCACAACTCGCTTAATATAAACTTGACTATTTGAACAACATAATAACTACACCAATGGAGTAGAATACAAAACTTTAAAACTTTCTAAAAATAAATCCCCAGACTCAGATAGTCTCAGTGCACAATTCTACCTAAGATCTAAAGAAAAACACTAAGTCATACCAGATCTCTCAGAAAATAGAAGAGACAGGAACATTTTCCAGTCCATTAATCTGATATTGCCAAGCCAGATAAAGATAGTTTAAAAAAAGAAAACCACAGGTCAATACTCATCATGAATATAAACTCAAAAACTCTTAACAAAATATTAATAGAAAATTCAGCAATAAATAAAAAGGATCATATATTATCATCAAGTGGGATTTATTCTAAGGATGTAAGCCTGGGTCAGTATTCAAAAATCATTCAATGTAACCACAATCTTAATAAAATCAGGAGGAAAAATCACATGATCATGTCAACTGATGCAGAAAAAGCACTTGCCAGAATTCAACATCTATTATAAAAATTTTCACAAAAATATAACTAGACAAGAACTACAATTTGATAAAAAGTACCTCCAAAAATATCTATGGCTATATCACTATTATTCTTAATGAAATACCTTATTATACTTCACAGTGAAATATTTCTTTCTCCTTATAATTAGTAGTAACATAGGATATTTAATCTCATCATTCTTAGGCAACACTGGGCTAGAAATTCTATCCTAGCCTTTGCAATAAGACAAGGAAAGGAAATAAAAGACATATAGATAAGAAAGGAAGAAAGGATGTCCAGATAGAAAATCCCAAGCAATCAACAAAAATAACTAGAACTAATGAATGAGTTCAGCAAGATCACAGCACATAAGGGAAGTCTACAAAAATTAATCCAGCTGGGTGTGGTGGCACATGCTGATGGTTGCAGCATTCAGGAGGCTGAGGCAGGAGGATCACACCTGTGGTCTGAGGCTGATGTAAGCTACATGGGGAGTTCAAGGTCAGACTGAACTGCATAGTAACACCTTGTCTCAAATAAATTAATCTAATTTCTACTTAATAACAGTGAATATATGAATACCAAAATGAAAAGTACAATTCCATTTACAATCACTCAAAACTTTTAAAAACATACAATACCTATGCTTAAATGTCTGCTTAAAGCTACAAAATGTTAATGAACAACATCTTTTTTATTTTAAAGAGAATAAAACAAAAGAGAACAGAACAAAGCAAATCAGAACAATGCAAGCAACACAGCATTTCACAACAAGACAACAAGATATCAACAGTAGCTACCATAATGTCTCTTTTCTTTGATATAGTTGGGCATACCTTTACACACAATAATATGAAACATAACAAAACAGTATATAAAACCATTTAAAAGAATGCAAGTATTATAGGACATTTAAAACCAAATAACAGAAAATGAACAATGGCTACTATAATATCTCATTTTCTTTAGAAAACTTGTTTATACTATCACATATTAAAATCCAATAAGACACAACATGATAGAACCAATGGAAACAGAAGAACAAAAGCATGGTAGGACTTCACAGCAAGATGATATTAAATCAGCAATGGCTGCCATAATGTCTTGTTTTCTTCAAAGCAGCTGTTCATACCATCACACATAATAAAATCAAACAAAATAAAAGCATTCCAACCAATGAATGAAATCATTATAAGACTTCAAAGCAATATAATGGGGAACCATGATTACCATAAAATCTATGTACTCTTACCATTTCTTACACTAGGGAGACTATACGGTATTTATACATGTGAGTTTGATTTATTTCGCTTATGAGTATGGTCTCAAGTTGCATCCATTTATTTACAAATATCTTGATGTGATCATTCTTCATAGCTGAGTAGTACTCCATTGTATAAAAATACTACATCTTTTTTATCCATTCCTCAGTTGATGGGCACTTAGGTTGTTTCCAAGATCTGGCTATTACAAATTATACTGTTATAAACATGGTTGCACATATATCACTGTGGTATGATGTTTTCAGTTCTTCTGGGAATATGCCCAGAAGTGGAATAGCTGGGTCAAATGGGACTTCCAAAACCCAGCTTTTTGAGGAATCTCCAGACTGACCTCCACAGTGGTTGCACCAGTCTGCACTCCCACCAACAGTGTAGAAGAGCTCCTTTTTCCCTGCAACCTCTCCAGCATTTGTTGTTGGTAGTTTTCTTTATCCTGGCCATTCTTTCTGGAGTGAGATGGAATCTCTGTGGTTTTAATTTGCGTTTCTCTAATGACTAATGATGTTGAACATTTTTTCATGTATTTATTTGCTATTTGTATTTCTTCATCTGAGAACTGTGTATTCATCTCAGATGCCCATTTTTGGATTGGGTCTTTGAATTTTGGGGGTCTGATTTTTTTTAATTCTTTATATGTTCTAGACAGACGTCCTTTGTCTGAGGGACAATTCACGAAGATTTTTTTTTCCTAATTTTTCCTAATTTCCTAATTTTCACTATGCTGGAGATTTCTTTCAACATGCAGAAACTCTTTAATAAGACTTGATCCCAGTTACTGATTCTGGGAAGTATTTCCCATGTGGTTTGATTCTTGTTCATGAATTCTCTACCTATCCCTATGTCTTCAAGATTTCTACCTACTTTGTCTTCCAACAGATTTAGTGTTTTTGTTTTAATATTTAGATCTTTGATCCATTTAGACTTTAGTTTAGAACATGGTGATAGGCATGGGTCTAGTTTTAGTTTTTGGCATATGAAGAGCCAATTTTTCCAGCACCAATTATTAAACAGACTATCTTTCTTCCAATGAATGTATTTGACCCCTTTATCAAAGATAAGGTGGCTGAGTGTGTTTGTAGTTGTAGTTGTATCTTCTAACCTATTCCATTATCTTCAGGTCTGTTTTTATTCTAGCACCATGTTGATTTTATTACAGTAGCTTTGTAGTATAACTTCAAGTCAGGGAATGAACAACATTTAACAACAGCTCCATAAATGGAGATATATACTATGTTCATGACTCAACATAGTAAAGATTTCAGTTTTTTTCAAATTGATACATAGATTTAACATGAAGGTCCCTCAACCTCCCACAAAAAATCTTTGTTGATATAGACAAGATTATTCTAAAATGTATATGGGTAGATAACTTGAGTAACTAAAATAATTTTTGAAAAAAAATAAAATAGAAGGAGTCATTTTACCCAATCTCAGAACTTACTATATACATCCATTAATCAATATTGTATGATACTGGCAACAAAAGAGATTAATAGAAGAAAACAAAACAGAAAACCACACAATATGTCTGACTGCTTTTTGACCAAAGTCCAAAAGGAAAGGCAGCCTTTTCTACAAATGGTGCTAAAGCATTTGGTCTTCTGAAGGGTGATAAAAATTTCATCCCAGGTTCACACCTCATATAAAAAATGGACCGCAAGCTTAAGTCTTAAATATAAAATCAATCTTTAGGATCTAGAGCGAGGTAACAAGTTCTTAGACTTGATCCCAAAACATGATTTATAAACGGAAAAGTTGACATGTTTTCATCAAAATTAAAAACTTGTGTTCTGTGGAAGACTCTGTTTTAACAAAAAAGACAAGTAAGCAGAGACTAGAAGAAAATTTTCACAAACCACAGATCCCACCAAAGAGTCACAGCTAGAATATACTGAGAACTCTCAAAACTCAACAGTAAAAAACCAAATGATCCAATTAGAAAATGAGTAAACAACACAGAGAGACTTACCTTGAAGATCTACAGATGGCAAATATGCACATGAAATGACGCTGTACATAATTAACACAAGCTAAAACCAAATGAATGATTGCCACACACCTGTCAGAATGGCTGGAGCGAAAAGACTGAAAAGAACAAATGCTGGAAAAGATGTGGAGAAGCTACACCACTCACACATACATCCCAGACACACAAGCAAGTAGTTTAGCATCTTCTTAAAAAAAAAAAAAAGAAATATGCAACTCCCATGTGATCCAGCACATGCACCCCTAAACATTTATCCCAGAGAAATAAAAACTTAGGTTCACAGGAGAGTCTGCCCATGAGTATTTATAGCATCTTTACTCATCTTTGTTCCAAAGTAGAAACAAACCAAGATATCCTTCACTGGATGCATGGGTCAATAAATTGTGGTTCATCCTTATCATGGACTTTAGCAATAAAGAGGAACAAACTACTGACACATGTGATGGATTCTATGGCTGAATCTCCAGAGAATTATGCTGAGGTTTTGGGGGAAAAAGCGAATCACAAAGCGTTACCTACTGCACGATTTCATGTATGCAACATTTCTTCTTTTTCTTTTTTATTTTTTTCTTTCTTTTTTGAGACAGGGTCTTGCTGTGTAGCTCAAGATAGCCTTGAACGCACTATGATCCTCCTGGTTCTGCCTTCCTAGTGCTAGAACTAGGTGTGCACCACCACACCCGGCTTATATAACATTTTTGGAACGAAAAAAATTATAGAAATGGAGAACACATTAGTGGTTAATGGAGTCTGAGAGGAGGGGGTGGTGGAGGGAAAGCCTGACTATAAAGGGGTAACATGGGGGAATTTTTATACTGACAGTAACTGCATCGTGAGGGTCCCCCCTCCATATTTTATGATGTTTTCGGGTTTTGCAGATCCAGGCAGAGACCAGCCCTCCCAATTTAGCTAATCTGCAAAGACAGGAAGTGACTTGCCTTCTATTGCACTTTTAAGATACAACAGTCATACTCCTGCTACTTCCTGTCACTGGCTCCTATAGTCCCCTGCCCTATGCCACCCTAGAGCCAGGTTCCTGACAATGGGAACCACCTCAGGGACTCAGAGTCCACCAAAATAATTCACACTAGACATCCTCGGTGTGCCGCCCTGCCTCCCTTGCCGGTCCCCAGATAGCACATGCAGGCTCTCTCACTCCCCTCACCCCTTGCTCCTCCTCACACGGCCTTGTACTGCGAGCCCCCGCTGCCATCCTGATGAAGCCACCGTGAAGTCAGTGGTGGGAACTCGAGTCACGTGGGTCAACACTGAAAATTCGTGGTTGGTGGGGGAAGGAAGCCTAGAAAAAGACAAGACCAGTTCCTCTATCACCAAGCAAGGGAAGCCACTATATCCTATGGGATCATCAAGACGGCAGCCACCGAGAACACCTCTGACCGGGGTCTTGTGCTGGGAATGCCCTGTCCTTCCTCTGAAGAGCGGCCCTGTCCCCTGGGGCCCTGATCCAGAGGTTAACAGGGACTGGTGCAGGGACAAGAGGAGGCAGTTAACAGACGTCTGCTGATGCAGGCCACAGGAAAGAAAGGCCCGAGGCCTGGCCACAAACCCACCTTCTGAGTTTTCAGTAAATCTGAATTTAATGTATTTTTTATCAAAACAAAAAGGTGGAACACCTGATGCCGTGTATCAATCAAGCTCTCGTTCTGAAAATAAACTAACCTGAGAGCCTGTAGTTACTTTTCCACTCAGGGAACCCTGGCATACCCCACCCCAGACCTCCTACCGGCAACGCCCTGTGCAGGAGGCGGCAGACACAGAGGCAGGCGCTGCCTGGCCTCAAAGGCCACCACCCTGGCGTGGGTTCTCACAGCGCAGCAGGGGCCCAGGCCCTGGGTCCTGCACTCTGGCCCCGAGGAACCTGGGTGGTTTTCCTGCCCTGCTGGTGGCCTTCTAGAGACCATGTGACAGCTGTGATCCGACCACACACATGACTCTCACACTTTCCATCTGGTATCTACCGTACGCTTTTACCAAAGATAGTGTTCTCATCTCCGCCAGCTTTTCACAACATTTATTCCTTAAGCACTAGGAGAAATGAAACGTAGACCCTCACGTAAGGTTTAGGATTTCAAAACGATCCTTCCCTCTGCATCCTAAACCAGACCACTGATCCAGGGAGGAGCTGATTTTCCCTGGTGCCTCCACAGCACCTCACACCGGACATTTCAAGCACCTGAAACTCCAATTGCTCAAAACTTCCAGGTACGTTTTAGGCCTATACAGGTTATCCACTTCAAGCGTTTTTGAGAAACGTTCTGTTGCCTGGTAAGTTTCAACAGTGTTGAAAGAAGGGAGACAGAGGGAGAGAGAGAATGAGGGGGTAGGAGTAGTGCTGACTTGTTGGGCGCTGGATCCCCGTGCCGCCATGGAGGCCTGATGGGGCTCAGGGGCCATGACCAAGGCTGGCTTCCCAGCACCCAGCTGCAGGAGTGAGCAATGGTTCCACAAACATCACCTCTGGGTTCCGGTAGCCCCAACTTCTCCCCACTTCACCAGAGAGTCACTCCCTCTTCTGAATTCACTCGCGCTCTGGCTCCTTCTCGTAGACAGCTAAACACACTCCACACTTGCCCGCCTTCAAGCAAAGAGGTAAAGGGTCCTGGAGTCATGTCACCCCTAGCTACCACCTTCCCCTTCACCTCTCTTCCTCAAAGGCCACTCACCCTCTGCTTGTCATTGTCACCTCCCATCTGCACTTCAAGTCCACTCCAGTCTTGCTTCTCGGCCTTCTCTGCCCCTCCTCAACCAGCTACAATCCACGGGACTCAGCTGTGGGTCCAGTATGACACGTCATCTCTCCTGATTCCGCAGCCTCTCCCTGGGTGAGCCCCACTGGGTCTAGTCCTTGCCACATGATCGTCCGGAGACCTCTCTCCAGACCTTCACAACTAGGACTCTACTTAAACTTGACATGTCTCAAACTGGCCCTGTTTGTCCCCAGCCTCCCATACCACCCCTGATGCCTGTGTTCCTGTCTCAACAGAAAGCGTCAATATCCATCCAGCTAACCAGGAAGAGATCCTTATGTCATTCTGATCTTTCCTTTCCCTCGCCTCTGCGCCCAGCTCCCAACATTCAATCCTTCCTTCTGTCCAAGAATATGTAACCGGTTGCATCCACCTACTTCCATCTCCTTCTTTCCATGGCCTACTGTGGGCCCCTTCACTGTGCATCAATACGTAGCCTCTAAACTCAGCCGCCACCTCAACTCCTGTTCCCTCCAATTATTTCCTTGTTCTGCAAATCTTCTGAACTTTTAAATATATAAATTTGCCTAAGAACTTCTTTTCCTTCAAATCCTTTACTGAACTCCCTCCAAAATAATAACGAAACTCAATAAGGCTCACAACTCTGGGCCCCATTCATCTGCCTGTCTTCACCTCTGACCTTTTGCCGTGTAGACCCTAACTTCCCCTAGAACCCTAAACTTCCAGTGCTTTGCATAGTAGAGGTGGTCGGTAAGCATCTGGGAAACTAATGAGTAAGTAAGTGAGCGCTGGCCAGGAAAAGTTTCACCACAGGGCTGTGTGAACTACATTTCGAAGGATGAGTAATTCTTTTACCAAAAACAAAACAAAACAAAAGTCAAAACCAAACACAACAAAACAAACAAACAAAAAACCAAACTGAAGGAGTGCAGGCATGTTGGAAATACGGAAAAGGTATGATGGCAGAAAGTTACCTTGTACACACAGTACTGTAGCCTCCGGTGGCAAGCACTTGCTTGAAAGGTAAAAGGCGTATGTAAGAGGGAGGGTATACAGCACAGGAAATATACAGAAATACACCCCAAAATGATCCTCCATGATGTCCAGCTTGATGTCTCTGAGGCATCGCAAAACCCAGAGTGAGCTGGAAATCAAAGGTTAAATGCGGGTACAGAGGAGGCTACAGCACAAAGTATTTCTTGTGCCACTGCAACCGTCCAGAAATGAACCATCCACCCAGGATGAAATGGCACCTGCAGCACAGCCATCGTGCCACGTGCAGTGGCATCACAGGCACCACCCACTCACCCTGATCTCTGATAGCAGGGACTATCAGCCCTAGTCACACCCAGATCTGAGCATGTGGCCACAGGACACAGCAGGTGGGGGTTTAGAGGAAACTGCAGAAATAGGAACAACAGATTGCGAAGTTTAGTAAATAATCCCCAGCGCCTACCCAGAGAAGCTTCCCTGATCCAAAGAGAAGGGAAATCATTAAATTTGTGTAAGTGAACCCTTTGCTTCTTTTACTTCAAGCAGCAGCGGTGCCTAAGCCCATTTTGAAGCAGTTGTGCAGCTCAGGGCCAGCAGCCCATCTGGTACCCGACTAGCAGGACTGTGGGGTCACCCTGCTTAGCCTACTCTGTGCAGGAGAGATTAATCCTACAGCAGTCACGCCAGGCAGACAGGGCCTCGACATGATCAGCACAGGGCTTCCTCGTCCTCTGCACTTCTGCCATGGCATCCTTTGTAGCTGGCCACCAAAACACACCCCGCACTTTGGTCTGGATGTTGACTTAATGTGAAATTCCAGACGAAAATACCGGGAAGGACCTCTTCGCACCCTGCCCTCTGCGCCATTCCCCTTGAACTCTTGAACTCAGGACCAGACCTCTGGGAAATGAGAGGCTTATCTGCAACGAGTCCAGGGGCCAGAACAAAGTGCTGACTCCTACCTTCTCGCCCTCTCCCCAAAGGGCTCTTAGAGGGAGCCTGCAGCCTGGGTAATTACCCGGCGAGCTAGCTTGAGCCCCTTGCCCTGCTCACCTTCCACTAAAATGCATGGTACAGCATGATCATGAAATGTGCTTATTAATTTCATCCATTTGACACTGCGCTCTTCTGCTCTGAGCTCAATGCTTGGAGAAAATGATAGGGACAGATTGTGCTCTTGTCAGACTTATCAGGGCTTTCAGAAAACCCAACTGTCAAAGGGCATCTGCCGCCCACTAGCCAAGTACTCACAGTGACCCCAAAGGTACAAACAGAATGTTACAGATCCAGATTGGCAAGAGAACGGCAGGGAGACTCGAGGCCCAGGCCCAGGGCGGCAGCCTCCTGAGAGAGGGACCCTGGCACCCGCACTCCTACAGATTCTGAGCCAGCCCTGCCTTGATTCACAATGCACTGCCTCAGACCTCATTCATCAAAAGACACTTTGGCTTCTCAAATCAGGAACGTTTTTATTAGGTTCCCCAAGAGTTTTATGGCACAACGCCATAGCTAATGATTCTATTTTATGGAAAGTTATACATTCCAACGGGGCTTTGAAGACAGGCAGCAGGTAAGACTCAAATCTTTGTCAAAAGATTCCTTCGTTCTTTCACTTTTAAAATGTTTATAAGCTTTCAAACAGTTGGGAAAGTGATGTGCAACACTGGAACAGGCTCCCTGGTCTACACACAGGAACCAGCCCTGATGGGTTCAAGTGAGCATCTGCCTTGACTGCAGTGACTTCCAGTGGGGACAGATCTTGCCCACTCACCCCTTCCTCCTGGGGACACTGGTAAATGTCTGGTGATACATTTGACTGCTGCCTCTGAAGGAGAAAGAGCAGCTGCTATTGGCATTGACTGGATAGAGTCCAGGAATGCTGCTAAACAACATTAGATGCAGGAGAGAGGCCCACAGCAAAGAATTATCTGATTATCTGGCTCCAAATGTCAGCAGTCCTAAGGTTGAGAATCCCTACCATGGGGCTTCTCTAAGACCAGGCATCCAGGCCTTTCTACCCCAGGAACAGCACACACTAATCTAGTCACTATTTTTATGTATTCGTGGTACACATTTTCAAAGAACAAGGATAAAATGTTGCCATAAACAAAATGAGGAAAGTAAAAATAAGATCACCTTAGAATCTCAAAACACATGATGATAGTCATTACTATACCCTCTTAAGGTCACTCTGCACTCTTTAAGCTCTACCTAAATTGGAATTTATCTACTGAAACAACAAAATAACCAGTCCCAACCCACAGGACTACTGAACACAGCACAAATGTCTGCTGAAAAGCAAGACAGCTCTCTGCTAGACTGTTGTGCTGTGGTTTGTCATTGCACCTGACCTGGGAGGAGGTCTGGTCCTGATTAATCACTGTACCCAAGGACTGGGATTCTGTCACTTCATGTTTCTGGGTTTGAATTCTCCCAATTAGCAAAGTGCAGATAAAGCCACTTGCCCTCCAGGTTTCCAGGAACTCTAAATGAGATCACCTCATGGTCTTTCCTAGGGTCCTGGATCCTTTTCATAAAATGTCACGAAGTGACTTTTGGAAATTAATGAAAAGTGTCACAAAATGACTTTTAGAAGTGACTTTGGAAGTCAATGAATCCAATCTTTTAATTTTACAGGAGGTGAAAATGATCATCACAAAGGTCAAATGGTTCAGCGACACCCCAAGCCAGGAAAGGGATCTTCTGACTCCCCAGCCAGGACACTGGCCGTGGCCTTTCTCCAGCAATGACCTCCCCCTCTGATTATCTTAAGTTCCTAGAGGGAAGAAGCACATCTTACACACAGGCCAGAGACTCCTGGATACAAGAGGTGAATATGTGTTTAGTCAGTGAGCAAAATGTACAAACTAGTGTCCTGACTTACTACATCATAGCCCGTTGGGGCCCGGTTCCGGGAAGCCACCACCCCGACTCCCGTGATGGGGTCCATCGACATCTCTGGCAAGGCTTCCGAAAGGTCTTTAACTTCAGGCATGGTGGATTGTTCCTGGTTCAGAAAAGGAAAAAGAAAGCACAAAATTCAAACAGTGTTCCATGTGAGCAATACACACAGATAGAACCAGAATCTTGGGGCAATTGATCCTTTCCTCAGATCAAGAATTCCAATCACCTCTATTCTGATCCTGGCTCTTCTCAAGTAAGCTTTGGGCAATCTTTGATCTCAGGGGGTGTTTGACACAAGCCCCAAAGCATATCATTCTTAACACTATCACCAGCTGCCTGCCTTCTGAATAGATACTAGTAGCTCCTCTGAGGTTAAATCAAACATAGTCTAACGCAGCTTTTGTTTTTCTCCTTTTACAATCCTGCCTTATAGAGGCAAAGGCTTCCAAACCACAGCCTCAGTCGTGCAGAGATTGGACTTTCTGCAGGCAGAGCTCTGCAGACACACAAGGAGCTTTGCAAACATGGAGAAAAAAGTGTTCTGGGCATGGGGCAAAGGAAAGATGTTTTCAGTCCAGGCTCCATGACTTACAAGCTGGTGACTTTAAGCAAGAAATTTAACCTCTTAGATACTCAATTTTCTCATCTATAAAGTGAGGCTATGATACCAACACCCTCAGAGTTGATGCAAGAGCTAAGAGAGCCAAGGTAAGTGAGGAGCCTACAGAGGTCTCCGGTGCATAAGTCACATGGGCACTCACTCAAAGCTAAATACAAACAATGACCCTAATTCTTGGCTGAAAGAGGGGAAGCAGGTGGAATTATTATTCTGCTGCTGCAGCCCCTTGACAGGACCAGAGGAGACAGGTGCAATATGGACAGCACCAGGCCTGGGCAGCCCGAGTGGCCATGCCACCAGGAAGCAAATGAAAAAGGCAACACCTTATGTATATGAATGTAAGTACTTTTACAAGGACAAGCAGTGAAAAAAGGAGCAAGTTAAATTCCACCTCCTTCTGCAGCAATTAAACTCCACTGGCTGTAAGTCTGCCAGCTCTCTCAATGCTGGTTACTGCTTTGAAAGCAAACCAGATACCCTAAGTAGGCAGGCAGGCAGGCAGGCAGGCAGGCAGGCAGGAGGGGCATTCTTACCTCTCAGCCTAGAATCACAAAAGGTAGAGGCCACTAAAAATGGCTGCAGCCTCCCAAATAGGGACAAACAAAATGCTGCATGCAAGTTACCCATGTACTCAGTGGAACCCACAAAAGGCTTGTCAATGCAACTGAGCCAAGTCCCCAATCAAAGCTAGGAGGTGCCTGGCACAGCTGCACGCTTAGCTTCTGTTTATGACAAAAGAGAAACTAAGCAGCCTTTACTTCTACTGAAAACAAGCCTATAGAGGGCCAGGGCAGGGGGTGGGAACCACATCAAATCACTCTACCATTTCCTATTTTCCACTTTCATTTACCAGCTAGGTTTATCTATATAAAGCACGGGGCTTAATGCTTCCTGCACCCAGTAGGCACTGGGTAAATATTTATTGAGTAACTCCGTATGCATGCCCCCAATATAGGTTTCGAGTTAAATATCTGCACCTGCCTGATCCAAAGTGCGCACCGACCAAAAAGTATCTGCACTTGAAAAATCCTGTATTATCAGAAACATGAACACAACATTGCTGCAGTTTGCAAAATACTGGTACCTGCTGCTGGTTACCAAAAATGCTTTGCAATTAACAACTCATTAACAGAATGTACAGATTCTGCCAGTGCTAAATATCACACTGTGAATTTAATAAAGAACACGTGAGGTGAAGTGTTTTTTGTTGTTGTTCTTGTTGTTTGTAAGATAGTATTGCCTTTACTATTGGAGGGAGGGAGAGAAAGAAAAAGCTGAGAAAAAAAGAGAGGGAACAGAAGAGAGAAAGGGAGGGAGAAAGAAGGGAAGCCTAAGTGAGAAATATCTTATTTGTTGATAGATTCATGTCCTCCGGTCACAATGTGCACGGCCAGGCATCGATGGCTACGGCTCTTTTGCTCTGCCGCACGCTATCAATTGCAGGAGGGCCAATCGCTCTGGTGGAGAGGATGCTCGCGGATGCTCCCGCGGAGGCGGCCCAGCAGCAGCTCCCAAGATGGCTGCAGGCGGCCTCCAGCCGAGGCAGACAAAGAGCCGGGTGCCAGTGCAGCCGCCCAGCCTGCCCAGCAGCCAGGGAGAGCGTGGCGCATCTCCACGCGCGCCCGCCCCTTTCCCCTTCCTCCTTCCCCCTTCCCCCAACTGCGGTGCCCTGGGGATGAGGCAGCCTTTGTGAAACAGACAAATGGCTGCTCTCTCGGTGCGGGCTATGGCCCACTCCGCTGCGGTGGAGGGAGCCCCACCACCAGCCAAGGAAGCTTTTAATGAGAAACGCCCAAGATATCCATGGCAGAGGCCATCGCTCAAAGCTGCTTGCCCTGAATTACATATTTTCTGACTGCAAATTACTTTTAACAGCGTCTCCACCGTCACTTCAATTGACCTTCCTAACAAAAGGCCATTTATTAACTAGCACTCTGAGCTTCCCTCTGCTGCTTGGAGCTTTGAGCCGGAAGGGATGGCACCACGCATCCTTAGCAACCCAGGGTCGCAGGCCAGGCCTCTGCCACGGGTGGCAGAGGCCAGGGGTGTGAACCCACAGAGCAACTGTTGAGTGGGGCAGGGAGGGCAAGGGAACAGGGTGCCAGGCAAGAGGTGATGCTGCTAAAACATAAACCTCCGAGGCCCCCTTGGCCTCAAAGTGCCTGTTCCCATCTCAGCAGGAGATGAAATCTCCTTCCTGGTCGACCTGCATCTGCAGCTCACATCCTAACCGCTTAAAACACGCAAACACATTGCTGTTGCATCTGCGTAGCACTTTACGAAAGTCAAAAAGCTTCCTCTGGCTCCTTCTCAGTTAATGCACACATGGGACCTAGCGGATGGCCAGGCCACATTCTCCCAATGTTACAGGAGAGGAAACTGAGGTCCCAGGTTCCCAGACACATGCACCCGCAGCCAGCAGAGGCACACTTCTCCCCAGTCAGGCCCGCTTTGCACTACACTGTGCACACAGCCCAACGTGCCACCCAATCGGCAAAGCAGTTTCAACACTAATTATATTTTTAAAATGCCAAAAGCTCTTCTTTCTCTAGCCACAGCTCAATAAGTCAAAGCAAGGGGGAGAAAAGTACAGAAAGATAAAAGTAACATGGGATTAATTTCCCTTGCACCTCCGTTTCAAGATTCAACAGTCCCCTCATAAATAATTTACAACAATAAAAATGAGCTAAGGCCATGTTTGTGTGGGACGGAGGTAAATTCAGGCCTAATGAGGGAGATCTGAGCACAGCACGGGAGGGAGCAGGTTGATGTACGGCCTGGTGCATGCACGATCGACGGCACACAGGGGCTCCATTACCCTCCACGAGTCCCGGGCCCACCCGACCGACCGAGGAGGGGGACGGACAGGGAAGCCTGTGTCATCCAGCTGTGGCCGAAAGGAGGGTCTCTACAGGGAAAGCCAGGTGCAGTCCCAGCATTTGGGTGGCAAGACAGCAGATACTGAGTTTGTTTTGTTTTGTTCTTCCAGAACTTTAGCATTTAGCCCATCTGAAATCATGTCGGTGCTCATCCCAGGCCAGCTAAGGAATGAAGGCCCTTGGGCACCGGTGAGTCATGGCTGCTCTCGGCCACGGGGGCAATACCTTGGGCTATCCTAACTCAGCCTCTCGGGTTGTCTGGTCTCCATTCCCATCCGACCTCTCCCCCGAGCAGGCCTACAGCCTAGATCATTCGGAGGCCTGGCTCCAGGCCGCTATGCCTGGGTCTGCCTGAGACTTCCTCCCCCAGGCATGGATGTGCTGCCGTGTGTGTACACACGTACGCACTGTGTACGTACACATGTGTGTGTGACTGGGAACACGCGGAGGGTTCAGCTGAGATGTTTCCCAGGCCAGGAGGATTTCATGCCCCTGCCATGGTGAACTCCTACTGCGGGACAGGCAGGGCTGGGAGGAGGCCCTCGCTGGTGCTGTCATCCAGGTTCACAGAGAAATGAACTTTCACGAGGAGGCCTCCTCACACAGACGGCGCACTGCTCCCTTGTAGCTGATCAAAGAATTACCACAACAGTGTGCTTAATCCCTAAAAGTCAGCCGTGCTGGGCTAAACTGATGCTGAACATTGTTTCAGAATCAAAGGCCTGCTCCTGGCCCCAGTCTGGGAGAAAACTAAGCTACTGTATCACAGCTGAAAACTCAAGGGAACTTTGATATCATCTCTGTTTAATTTCCACGGCCCTACTGAGCCGTGGGTTTATCTCGTTTTATCAACTCCAGTACTGAAATCAAAACCCAACTAACAACGCTCAGACCTCTCTCCACAGAGGCCCTTGCAGCCGCACGGTGTGGGCGGAGGAGTTTAAAGTGCTTTCAAGGGCCAGGACTGCAGGGGGTAGGGGGTGCTGCCTTCAAAGGAGGCATCTGGCCTCCCTGCCATCTCAGCCTCCCTGCCGCGCTAGGAAGGCCAGCTCAGAAGCAGAGCCAGCACTGCTGCCTGGGCCCAAGGCGTGACTGCACAACTTTTGAGGAGAGTAATTTCAAAGTACTAAGGTGGGCAGGTTAAATTGAGCTCCTGTAATTGAAATGACAAAAATCAGTGGGTTAATTAAGTCCCTATAGAAGGATAAACCTGTGATCAGCTTGCTTGAAATCCAAAGTCAAGGGTACCAAAGACATAAACTGTCTGCCCACATCTACCCACTTGGTGGGGCTGGGGAAGGGAAGGAAATAAATATTTCAAATATTTCATTCGCTGTGGGATACAGCACAAGCATAGCATGACCAAGGGGACCAGGAAGTCCCCAAATAAAAGCTGCTGCTACAGTGGGTATTGTGGGGAAGTGCTTCACTGTTCCCTGTGGCAGCCCTTTCTACTGACAAAGCCACAAGCAAGGCACTGAAGGACACATTCCCATCCCAAAGGTGGGAGCTCAGAAACACACAGCCAGGCCACCTCCCTGCAGCAAAGGTGCAGAGACCCACCTCCTCAGGAAGCTGAGAGCTGAGGCAGGAACCAGCAGCAAACGGCGTGTGGGCAGCTGGGTCTTGGGTCACCCAAAGGAAACAGTGCACAGACTGCATGGTGTCCGCTATGGATCCTCAGGACAGCGCCAGAACCACCTGCTCTTTGGTCTAGGGAGATAACCTGGAGGCCAGCCACAGTCACATTCTTTGGACAAATGCGGTTGGGGACAGTCAGGTGGTAGCAGGCCACGGGCTGCTGGGAGGGTGCTCAGATACCGGGGAACTAAAGCGCATGTTTTTCTAAGCTTCTCCAGGATCACAAAGAATTTTCCTGCTAGGAAACTAACAATTGTGGGCATTTCCTTTCCTTTCACTAAGGGTCTGCTTCTTTTAATAGGAGAATCTGATGCAAGAATGCATCGATTCAATGCAACATGCTTAGATTTGTATTAACCATTTGATGACCATTCTCAGTTTGCAAAACCCACGTGAGGCAGGTCTAGGGCTCAGGCTACAGATAATACAGGGCAATGTCACAGCCCAGAATTCCCTCCCCAAAAATAAATCCAGATCAAATTTATAGCACTGCCCAGGCCAAAGCCCTGCGCCATACAGACCTGACTCTACACAGGTCTATACTGTTCAAGGGTGAGGCATCCTCTAGCACCTATGGGAGCACCACCCTGACTTCCTCACAATCACTGGAAGTGAGAGTTGCCTGGTCTCTACTCCTATCAGGGCTCCCATCACACTGCCATTGTTGTCCCCTGGCGAGCAAAAAACAAATCATCAGAACACTGGCTTTGGGCTGGTCAGCCCAGCCACAACCTGACTTGCACATGGGACTTGGGAGTTTCTTTCCATGCATCAGTAGTTCAATCATTCTACCTGCCTGCTGATGACTTCCAAAACAACCTCCATAGCCTGGACTTTTCTCCTGAGACCACGGTGGGAAACAGGATGTCCTGCAGTCACCTTTACCTGCATGTCCTGCTGACGCCTCCAGCGTGGTTGACCTTGATCCAGACCCCCTCCCCACCATGTTCCCAGTCCCTAACAGAACCCAGCACACAAGCATTCACAGGTGTCTAGGGAGAGCAGAGATGAAGACGTACAGTCCTGCACTGGAGAGCAGGAGTTTCCTGGGAACCACAAATTCACAATGGCTAATTTTACATACTTCCTTAAGGATAAATCGAGGCTTGGGATTCTCAGTATCACCCATTTGAGACTTCCCGTTAACTCTTTAGGAATGGGCCATCTTCTCCTGCCCACTAAAATAAAACTAAGGCCACTAAATTCAAAAAGCACTCCGGGCAAGATCCTTCTTAGCATAAGATTGTCTCTGCCCTCTTGAGCCATTCCAAGATTATACTTGCCTGTTGAGTCATAGACCCCTGAGTCTTTCTACTTCGAATCTTCCACTAGCCCCACCCCCCAATCACTGTATGTCCCCAATAAATAGTGGCTGTCTTTGAGTGTTGCTCTCTTGGCCCATCTGGAGGCATTGACTTCTTAGTCACTCATCACATATTACTAAATTTGTCTCTGTTTCTTATTTTATCCTCTCACTGTACCCTTGATACAGGCAATCGGGAATCTTGATCACATCCCTGATAGAAGTTATCGCACTGTAGCACACACGAGCATCCCCTGGAGAAGCTGTTAAAACAGACACTCATGAGCCTCGTCTCCAGGGACCCTGACTCCACACGTCTGGGAGGGGACTGCTGAAAGCCGCCTTTCTAACAAGTTCCCAGCTAAAACCGCTGGTCCACAAGTCAAAATATGTGTCCAGAATAATAGGTACTTATAAAGTGTCTGATGAACAAATGATAAATGGAACAAACCCAAAGGTAGCCTGGCAGGAAGAGCAGTCTGAGAACAAGCCTCCTCATGTCTCCCTCCCTTTCACGGGTCAGCCAAGAGCACCAGCTCCTTCCCTATGGACACCAAGCCGAACACTGGAACTCTAGGCCACATCTCCCATCTCCTAAGACCTTCGATTGTCCAGCTAAACAGGTGATGTCACTCAGCATCCTGATACCACCTAAGTATGTGGTGCTAGCACACACGCTTGCACAGCTGGGTTTACACACGTGTCTAAAGACATGCACACCCTTGCCACTCAGGGGGTTATAACACGTTAGCAGGACACAAATTGTTCAAAGGTGTATTACGTATACTCAATACATGGATAATGGATAAAGGACGGATGAAGTCCCTGTCCTCTCAAAACTGTCCCAGTTTCACTGGATTAAGGAGAAAACATATGCAGCAGAAGCAACAGCGACAGTAGACCTGTTGGGCCCTTTCCAGCGAGAGCTCCACACAGAGTGGCCGATGTCCCCAGCAGGACACACATGGCTTCAGGAGGGAGCACCCGTGGAGGGGGAGGGACTGCAGTCCTTACAGGAATGCAAGGAGCTAGACAAGGGCCTAGCAAGAGCCAGGGGTGTCCAAGCTGGCTGTAAGAAGAGTGCTCCCGGGAGCCTCCCAATCTACAGTGGCCCGGCTCCCCACCCCAGGTTCTGATTTAATGAATCTCGGCTGGGGCTGAGACTGGATACTGCCCAGCTCAGGAGAAGTTCCACAATGTGTCTTGATAAACAAGATGCAGTGCCCTCCGACTGCAGGAAATACCCCAAAGCACTGCACATGAGGGGACACTTCCTTCCGCCTGCTGAGACAGGAAGACAGGGAGGAAGAGCTGGCTATCCTGGAAGACAGAGGGTGGCGAGTGTGCAAGCCTTGCAGCCAGAAGACTGCCACCCACCAAGGCACGGTGGTATGGACAAACACAGGCCATCCAGGGAACAGCAAGCAGCAGATGGGCATGGAAACAAACCTACAAAATACTGAAACAAATAAAACCCAGCTAAACGCAACTAAAACAAAACAACTCTACACTGCACCTCTCGGCCACTTCTAAGGGGTAAGCAACGATGCAGACCCACAGGAAGGAGCGCCCCAGTGGTGCACAAAGGGATTCCTGGGTCTTCCAGTGGATCACTTCTCCCTGCCAACACTACTTCCTTCAGATCAGACTGGCTGAGGACTCCTATGCTGAAAGGCAGGCAGAGCGGAGGGTGCAAGCTCGGGAGTTAGAGGAGCATGATTTAGAACTGCAGCTTTAACAGTTAGTGCTGTGTGACTTTCAACAAGTTAACCACATGTGCCAGGTGATGCCTGTAATCCCAGCACTCAGGAGGCTGAGGCAGGAAGATTACTGCAAGTTTGAGACCAGCTACACAAGTTTGAGACCAGCTACACAAGTTTGAGACCAGCTACACAAGGGCAAGGGCAGCCTGAGCTGCATAGTGATACCCTGTCTCAAAAAACAAAAACCAAACCAAAACAAAACAAAAATTAACCAAACCAGATCTGAGTTTCCAGCCCATAAAATTGAAATAGTGGGTAATATTTTCTCTACAGGAGCGTAATGTATATAAACCAGCAAGGATTTGTAAATGGATACAAGCAACAGGATGAAAAAGCAACCTTAGAGAATGAAATAAGCAATTTGCAAATCATATATCTGATAAGGGGCTAGTATCCAAATCCATAAAGAGCTCCTAGTTATTAATATATAATTATTATATATTATTAGCTCCTAGTTATTAATATATAATTCAACAACAAAAATCGAATTATTCAATTGAAAAATGGGCAAACGTCCTGAATAAATACGTCTCCAAAGATGACAGGCAAGTGGCCCATCACACAGATGAAAAGACATCTAACATCACCAGTGATGTAAGCCAAAACCCAAACATAATGGCTATCACCTTACATTCATTAATGTACCTATTACCAAAAAGACAAAACAAACAAAACCAGAAAATCAAAGTACTGCACTGGCGAAGATGTGGAGAAACTGGAAACTCTGATGTGCTGTTGGTGGGAATGTAAAACGCATCCACGATGTTACAGAAAACCGACTTTCAGTTCCTCGAGAAGTTAAAAATGAAACGTCCATATGATCCAGAAATTCCCTTGTAAGTATATACCCAAAATGATTGAAAGAGGGGTCTCAGAGATGCCTCTAAATGCATGTTCATAGCGGTATTATGTGCAATAATCATAAGGTGAAAGCAACCTAAGTGTCCATCTGTGGCTCAGATCCACAAAATATGGCACATACATTCGATAGAACACAGTATTTTATCCATGTAGCCCTCAAATGAAATAGTGGGTAATATTTTCTCTACAGGAGTGTAATGTGTATATACCAGCAAGGATTTGTAAATGGATACACGCAACAGGATAAAAAGGCAACCTTAGAGGATAAAATAAGCAATCTGCAAATCATATATCCAATAAGGGGCCACTATCTGTGGGCCTGCTACACCAGGATGCACCTGGAGGACATTCTGCCCAGCGACACGAGCCAGTCACTGAAAGTTACACACTGTCTGATTCCAGGTCTATGAGGCCCCAAGGGGAGTGAGTGAAACACGCAGAAGCAGAAAGTAAGAATGGTGGTTGCCAGGGGCTGTGTGGCGGGAAACCAGAAAGCTGTTTAATGGGTATGAGTTTCAGTTTTGCAAGTTGAAAAAGTTCTAGAGATTAGTTTCATGACAATGTGAGGCTATTTAATGCCACTGTGCTACACACTTAAAATTGGTTAGGATGGGGCTTTTTTGTTTTGTTGAGGGGGGGTCTCACTATGGTAGTTCAGGCTGGCCCTGCATTCATGCCAATTCTCCTGCTTTAACCTCCTGAGTGCTTGGATTATAGGCATGCACCACCACACTCTGCCAAGTTATGTTCTGTGTACATGTATCTAATAATTTTTATGTTATGTGTATTTAATACTTTTTTAAAGTATCGAGAAGTGTGGTTCTTAAATTTTAGGAAGAGAAAGTGCTTGTTAAACACACCGATTCAAGCACAGATGCCTCTTCCTTAGAACTTCTGATTCCTTAGTCTGGGTACCCAGCCCTGGAATCTGCATTTTTATAAACACTCCAGACACAGTTACCTCATTAAGAATTCACTCCAAGTATTTCTCTCTTCTAAAGGATAGAGGAAGTTCTTTCGAACATTCCGCCCTGCTGATCTGTGAAGGACTGCGGAGGGAGTGCACATGCATGTATCTGTCTCTGTATCATCATCTCTGCCTACGAAGAATAAACTCATGCAGATCCCAGCCACAGATCCAAGGAGATGGCCTCCACCCTTAGGGAGCCATGAGCCATAAAACTCTCCTGTGAGGCCCTGGGCCCCAGGCCCACAGGGCTCTCATATTTCTACCTGGACAAGCTCTGCCTCTTGCCAGAAGCATGTCAAATAAACCAACCACTGCCCCACAGGATGTCCCAACAAGGGAGGTGATGCAATACACACCCCGCAGCTGCTTCACCTCCCAGGCAGCCGGAGAGAAGAGATCTGACACAGGCAAGGCCGCTGCAGCAGCTCAGACAAGGCCACTGCAGCAGCTCAGACAAGCACAGGAAAACCACAATTCCCAAGGGCAGCCAGTGAGGGGAAGACCAAGGGGAGCCCCAGGGCCAGGGAAAGAGGCCAGCTGGGGCCTTAAGAGGCACAGCAGCCCCAGAGAGGGTGCTAACTCCAGGTCCCACACCTCCCCTTCACCACCCAACTGGCAAAGGAGACTCTGCTCACTCAGCCACAGCCCACTAACCAGTGTCCTCAGCCCAACCACATCCCCCATAGTCATTTATCTTCATCACCACAAGAGCACCTTTGACACTGCCCATGCTCCACACTAACACCTTCGCCACTCGGCAGTGTGCAAGGATGTCACTCTTGGGGCACAGCGCACTTCCAGCCTGCCTTTGCACAGGAGCCCAGGCTACTGGGATTCTGACCCCTGAGAAGCAGACCTGCCATGACACGGTTAGAGATTAAACTCTAGGTCTCTCCCTTACCTCTTCAAAAGCCCTGAGAGGGCAACCAGCAATATGTTCACATGGTTGTATGGTTCTGTAACTCGTGCAAAGCCAAGCTATTCTTCAATTCTATTTTTTGATAGCCTAGGCACTATCAAAAACTGTAAATATCAGACCCACAAAACCAGGATCTGAAGCAGGGTGTGGTGGTGCACATCTGTAATGCCAACACTCTTCAAGGTTGAGGTAGGAGGACTGCAAATTCTAGTTCAGCCTGGGTGACTGAGGAAGATTCGTATCTCAAAATTTACAGACTTAAAAAGGAGTGGGGATGTAGCTCTGTGCCAAAGGCCCTACAACAATAACAATTCCAGTAACAAACAAATAAATAAAAACCTAGGATCTATTGCTGAGTGCTGAATCTCACTTAAGTTTCATGATAAGTCACATCCATTATTTGTTCAGCCTTCCTGATCACTCTTATGAGTTAACTTTTTTATTTTTAAACCACTTTCACAAAGTGGCTTAAGAAAATAGGACTCATAAAGGTTCCAGGACATCTCTGCGTCACCTGAGGTCCAGGTAGTGGCCTAAGATTCAAACCCAGACCCCTACACCAAACCCAATGTTCACTCTACTGTATCATTATTCCTACCTGCCCTGATAAGAAGATAATAACCACAAACAGAAAGGTCCTCTAAATATAAACAAACAAACAAACAAACAGGTTTTTAAAATAACCGCTTTTACTGATGACTTCCCACGTGGCAAGCACTAATCTAAAGTTTTCTTCTTGCAATACTTTACCTATCACCATAACCCTAGGAGCTTAGCTACAGTCATTAGCTTCACTCTACAGATGAAGAAATAGATTTAGAAAGGTTTGTTAATTCACTCAACAATACACAGGAAGTAGGAAGGCCAGGACTAATGCTGAGATCTAATTCGAAAGCTCCTGCCTCTAACTGTAGTGTAATATTCTACAAGGGGAGGAGCCTCACTGGATACAGGATGCAGGTAGGGCAGAGAAAGTACCCTGAACCTACCTTAGGGACCTAAAAACTAGAAAGAAGTGTTGCAGGCAGCTGAGTTAGTTAGAAATATTATAGGCAGTCAGATAGGGCTGGGTCTCAGATGGAGCCAGTACAGATACCTGGCAACTTTGGGGTGGGGGGTGGGGGGGTGATGACACCTCCCACTGTGAGCCAGGCCTCAAGACGAAAGACCAAACAAATGCACCCATATCCTGAGGACTGGTATTCTAAATAGTTCCCTATCACCTTGAGGAAGCCTGGAGTCACCATCCCATCCCCCTAGGGAAGAGTCACTGTTCCTTAAGAATGCCTGCTTTCTACGTGACTCGATTCCTCATTTGTCCCTAATGTAATCAATTTTACCTGAACTATCAATCTTATTGGCTAACCATAGTTCTGTCCCACCTTATGCCCATCTGCATTGTGAGTTCCCAGCCCCCCCCCCCACCCCAACCCATGGTTTTACTCTATAAAAGTCCCTGGAAAAGACAGAGTCCTTTGGCAACCTGCTCAGGACCCCCTCTGTCTCTCAGATGGAAGCTTTCTTTCTCTCAATAAATATATTCTACTCTTAACCTCCGTAGTTCCTAAAATTCATTCTTCAATTTTAAAGAACACGAACTCTCGGACGTAGTAGGTCGGGAGTTTCATTCCCCTATATCGGAAGGAATGACAAATGTGAATTACAGCAAAGGTTTTAGGTTCAAGTGAACTGGTAGTTGCCACATCAACTACTCTTCATGGATCTTGATGCCTAGGACGTTCCAGGAGCTCCTTTTCGAGAGGCCTCCCGCTTAAATATTCTGAGCATGGCACAGTTCCACAAAGCACCCCACATGACTTCCAGCCAGCAAGAAAGGTGTCACTATCTCCTGTAACAAACCTTCTGAGCACACTGAGTTTTTCAGTTAGTCTAGGATTCCACAGAGCTTATCTTCTAACTTTCCTAAGTCTTTTCTGGGGTTGCTGATAAGATTTGCCAGCACCGTTAAAAGGAGATGAGATCCAGTCAGCTGTCCAGAAATGTGCAATGAGATTATTCGGAGAAAGAACCACCAGAGACAAAGGCCTCTTACGAGAAGTTGGCCTGCTGTCTGCTTCTGTGGCTGAAAACCAAGGGCAAGGGATCTTGGGTGGGGGCAGGGAGCAGAGAAGAGGTATTAGCTATTTGCCTTGTGCCCTCCTTGGTCTTCCTCTGCCCCACTGAGCAGGTTGTTGGGGACAGGGGGACTGGAATGTGTGTCTCTGGTGGGGAGAAAGGCAAATAATTTAGGCACCATTGTGTGCTAGTAACAAAGAGGACAAAGATGTTCCTGGTGTTCCACTGTGGCTGTCTTCAAGGGTCTGATGCTCCCTGGTGCCCCAGCTTATGTCCCAGCTGCCCCAGCTTGTGCCCAGCACCTCAGGTGCACTAGGGTCACTGGAGGGTGCTCATCGGCATGCTGCCAACCTTCCGGACTGGTACCCTGGGCCTGCAGTGCTCACGCCTGGGCATCTCACTCTGCAGACAGGTGCCCAAGGACCTAGGTGTCCTCTGCTGTGTTCAGGTCACAGAAGTGGCCAGCACCTCAGATGATGCACGAGGGTCAGGTGCACGCTGGTCTGCAGCCACATGAGCAGCGAGAGCCGGACCCCCAGGCCCCGTCGGTCAAAAGACTGTCTGTCCCCAGCCTGTGCCCAGGTGGGCCGCCTGGCCTCTCCTCCGGGGAAGGCAGAGGTGGCTCTGGGCGCCTGTCCTTTGCTCAGGTCTGGGGGCGCTGCTGGCACTCGAGTCCCCGGTCCCCTCCTGCCTCCCGCCCGCGAGGCCGAGCCGGAGACCCGAAGCCGCGGCCGGTGGGCCCTGCAGAGGCGGCCTGGGCCTGTCCCCCGCGGGCCGGGCACGGAGCCCGCAGGCCTCGGCTCAGCCCAGAGGCTGCTCCCGACCCCGGCCCGGCCCGGCCCGGCCCGCGCCCGCCCGTCCTCCGGTCCGCCCGGCGGCGCTCGGGGCAGCAGGGCCGGCTCGGCGCGGCGCGGCCTCACTTAACTGTTCCCCGCTGGGGCGGCGGCGGCGGCGGCGGCGGGTCCCGGCTCCGTCTCACGCAGAAGCAGCTTCTCATCGCCCGGGCGGCGCGGGAGGGGCCGGGCCCGGGGCCCAGGCGGCGGCAGCGGCGCCGCAGCTCGAGCGCGAGCCTCCCCGGGAGCGGCGGCGCGGCGGCGGCGAGGGGCGGGGCGCGGCCTGGCGGCGGCGGCGACAACCACGGCGGCGACAGCTCCCTCCGCGGGCCGCGGCGGCGGGCCGGGCTCCGGGGGAGGCGGGCGGGAGGGGAGCGGAGCCCGGGCGCCCCGAGCCCGAGCCCGCGCCGCGCCCCGAGCCAGCGCCGCGCCCCGCACCCCGCCCCCCAGGCCCAGCCCTCTGGCCGCGGGGCAGGGCCTGGACCCGGGCCCCACTGAGCCGGCGAGCGCCCGCAGCCCAGCCTCAGAGCCCCCGCAGGCCCGCGCCTCTTGGAGCCCCCGACATCGGCGATCCCCTCCTCCAAGTGGGTCTCTTCCCTGGACCCTCGATCCTAGGCCTCACTGCACCCAAGATGCAACCTCAGCCTGGTCGCTGTAAGCCCCCAGGTCCTCCAGCCTGAGTGGAGTGGCCTCTTCTTGGGGACACCCTCCCACCTAGCCCTTCTAGCCTGGAAGGGCTGAACCCCAAGACAACCCCTCAGCTCTTCCCACTGCCCAGCAGACCTAATGCCAGCTCAGCCAGGCCTCTTAGACTGACCCCAATCTCCTAGCAATTCTCAGCTGCCCCCTTTTGCTTGGGCAAATGATTTGTCCACACAGCCTAGGGAAAGCATAGAGAGCCAGAGGTTTAAGCAAGAGTCCAGTCCCTGCAGTACTTGGAGAAAGGTACAAGCCAGAGGATGGAATGGAGCTGGGTGGACGAGGAGGAGTGTAGGGAGCTGGGGTATAGCTGGAGGGAAAGGCAGGCACAGACTTTGTCCCTTTAACCAGAAACGCCCTACACAGCCCCAGCCAGCCACCCCAGGATAAGGGGTGTACTGCTTAAAAGGATGCTGGCCAGGATGTGTCTTAAAAGGATGTGCCAGGAAACTGGCACATGGAGAGCAGAGGACCATGCAAGAATGATCAGCATCAATTTGCTAATGCTTCGAGCCTCATTTTCACACATTCTAGGATTTTCCAAAATAGCTTGATCCTGAAGAATAGGGTGCCAAGCAGAACTGGCTGTCGAGGGAAAAGTTCTATGGGGCCGTCACCCAAAGGTGTGCATTCCAAGCATCTGTATCACTCCAAGCTGCTGGTTCAGATGGTTTCACAGCACATTCGACAAGTTCTGTCACACCATCGGGGTAGGACCATGTCCTGTGTTGTTTAAACTGTTTCACGGGGGGGGGGGGTTCATTCCCCAGGTTTAGCATAACTCTGATACCAAGATCCAGCAAAGATAACACCCAAAAGAAGAACTGCAGATAAATGTAGAACACTAGTCCCCCTTTCTTACAAGAGGACTCCAACAGTGTGATAACTTACACAGTGTGATTCTCCACCTTTTGGACAATCACAAAGTTAGTGTATGGAATTCTCTGTGACATCTAGGAATAAAGAGACCTGTCTGCTTTGTTTAACCTGGCATTTCCCAAACTCAGCTGAGCCAAGACAACTTTTGCCAAGCTCACTGATCAGCTCCCAATATGTGAGTCACTACTATGGACCAACACCCTTTAGTGTATAGTAGCTGCAAAGCTACTAAATAAGAATTTAGCAATTTGAATAGTTTGTGCTAAAACCCACCTCAATCCATACGTATTTCTTCCAGAAGTGCAAAGAAAAAATTCAACATTAAGGAATCTGTAAATTCATTGCATTGTTAAAAGAAAATAGATGGTTTAAAAGGATAGATGGTTTAAAAGTATTTGATAATTGTCAACACCAATGATATACTAGGAAAAGAATTTAAATTTGGTGAAGTATATCAGAAGACATCAACATATTTAATGGTGAAACATTAAAAGACACTCTCATTTAAGTCAGAAACAAAGCAAGGATGCCTGCTAAAATTGCTGCAGACTAATGCCAGTGGAATAAGTTAAGAAAAATAAACAAGAAATATAAATAGCGGGAAGAAAGAACATTTTCATTTTTCGCTCATGATAGTATTTCTCTAAGAATAAAAATCAAGGCAATCAACTAAAAATATCACAGACTTTGGTAAGGTAGCCAATTATAAGATGAATCAATAGCTTTCCCAATTGTTGGGGGGCAGCTTTCTTCCTTGAAAAGAGAGACATGTGCTTGAAATAGTGTCCTGGCCTCTCTCCACCCAAAGTGAGGATGAGTAAATTTTGAAGAAGTGGTTAATAAGTTTAGGAAAAGCATTAGACAAGAACAGATGCTTCTGAATTCTCTTTTTGGATTTTGCCTGACTGCAGAAAACAATTTTTTTTTCATGTGCTTTTACCTTTCAGTAAGTTTGTGGGGTAGAGAGAGACTATTGGCCCAAAATGCCTGCAACTACAAGAAAGAAATCTATTTAATTAAAGGGGAAATATAGCTACAGATCAAAAGCTACACTTTCCAATCCTGTTTATCAAAAATCAAGGTAGTGTTTCTATGTCCTGTGTTCATCTATGACTTGGTGTTATGGCTTGCATCTAGTGTCCCCCAAAGCCTCATGTGGTCATAGGTGGTACTTTTCAGAGGTAGCTGGATCTAGAGTGGGTGCTACTAGAACAAAGGATATGATACTGGGATTGCTTCACGGTACAACGCTAGGATTAAGGTTGCCCTGCTCTGGGTGTGAGTGCTACTCACCATAAGAGTGGGTAGCCTGAATAAAATATAAGGGACAGAAAGAGGGTTGCTACTTGTCACTCACTGCTTACTGCCTTGCCGCCTTCTGACTGCCATGAACTGTTTCTCCTCTGCAATGCCTCCCAGCCATGCCACCGATTTGGAAGCAGTCTACTATGAACTGGAACCTCTATAAACTGCGACCCAAATAAGTCTTTCCTCCTGACACACTTTGGGTGTCAGATGTTTTGTCTTAGCAACAAAAAAGTAAGACACTTGGTTTGTTCTGAACTCAAAAGAAGGAAGAAGTACTACTTCTAGGGTCACCCATATATAAGACCAAAAAACAGTGATTTCCATTTAGAAAATATGATGAAAAAGGTTATATCAATAAATATTATACAACATATTCTAAATGAAAGATCCATAGGAGATAAGCCATAATATCTCACTTAAGGACATTAAGAAAACCTCTTTTTTTTAATATAACAGATCTCTGGACAGGAAGCCTCAACATTGCAAAACTATCTTCCCAACTTGATTTATAAATCTTTTTTTGACTTTTTTTTGGGGGGGGGGATCGAACTCACGACCTCACGCTTGCCAGGCAGGTACTTAAGCCTCTGAGCTAAGTCCTCAGCCCTGATTCATAAATCTGTATCAAAGAACTAATATGACTCATGGAGTGGGATGCGATAAAACATGACAAAATTATTTTAAAGTTTCTCTTGATAAATAGATATAGGGAGACACTCATGAAATTTTTGAAATGAAAAAAGGGAGTATTGCTCTAATAGATATTAAAATATAATATAAAAAACTTCAACAAATAAAACTAGTGGGCCACTAGTGTAGGAACATACGCTTTCATCAGATATTAAACCCTATTTATAAATGCTTCTTGTGTATCCTTGCTCTATTTCCATATTCCAGTACCAACAGGATATACAAATTTGAATATTCCCATATACCCGAGTCCAGTCCAAATTACCTGGCTTGGTCCACTTCAATAACTTCCTTACTGGTCTCCTAGCTTTGCCCCCATCCAAACAATGGAAAACAGCAACCAGAGTGATCATTAAAAAATAATAATAATAAAATGAAACAGGTCACTCTCTTGTTTAATGCCCTCTGATGACTTTCTGTGAAATGAAATAAAATAAAATTCAGCTGCTCAAACATGCCCTACAAGGGCTCTTGCTGTCAGGAACCAGCCTGCTCCTTCACACTGTTAGCTTCTCTAACCACACTGGCTTCTTTTCAGATCTTTAAATATCAAATATTTCTTCCTTGGGTAATTTAATATCAAATATTTCTTCCCTGGGTAATTTGCCAATAGCACTTCTCTGTCATTACAGGGCTGGGCTCTTAAAATTTTTAAATTCTCAGTTTAAATGTCATTCCTTGGAGAACTTCACTGGTCATCTCTCTAAATAGGTCCCTGATTCCATACTGCATTAGATCTCTTCCTGCTTATTTCTCATGATAATTTGTAACTGCACTAGTCACTTTTTCATTTCTGGGACAATATACCTGATACTTGCAATTTAAAGGAGTAGAGGTTTATTTTGGCACACAGTTCTAGGGGGTTCGGTCCATGGTCTTCTGGCTCCCAAGCAGAAACTCCATAGCAGAAGGACTTAATGGAGGAAAGCTATTCACCACATGGCAGCCAGGAAGCATGGCGGGTAGGGAGCCTGGGACAAGAATATACCCTCCCAGGTTTTGTTCCCAGTGCCCCCATCTTCTGACTAGGCCCCACCTCCAAACACATGAAACTTTATAGAGATAGTTCAGATCTAAACTATAATAGCAACTATCGACCATTCATTTGCCCATGCGATTGTCAGACTTCCCTGCAGAACAAAAGCTCCACCCCAGCCAGGGGATATAGCTGTTTGGTTCCCTAAGTATAACTAAGTCACACATGGTAGCCCCTCAGTGAACATTTTCATAGAGAATGTGTCAACATTTAATATGTGCCTACTCTTTGTCCACGTCTAATAATTTATCCAAAGTAAACAATCAGACAAGTGCGCACAGATGTATGTTCAAGGATAATTATTCCAGCGTTGCTTATAATGAGAAAATATTGGACATACTTTAAATGCCTAGCAATAGAAGACTGGTCATCTAAAAAACTGTACTAACATAGAAATATATGAGCATCATGATATTTGTTAAGTAAAAGGCAGAGTGCATTTCTTTTATGAACCTATCAATTATATATGTCTGTGTTTATATGTATTCAGATTTGTTTAAACACTTTAAAAACTACACTAAATATTAGCTTTGAATAATGGCTGTGCCTTGGGGATGGTTTATATCAGTGGACCACAACCTTTTTGGCAACAGGGACTGGTTTTGTGGAAGACAGTTTTTCCATGGGCCAGAGTTTGGGGAGATGGTTTTGGAATCGTTCAAGCACATTACCTTTATTGTGCACTTTATTCCTATTATTATTATTATTATACGTACTATATAATGAAATAATTATGCAACTCATCATAATGCAGAATTAATTGGAACACTGAGCTTATTTTCCTGCAACTAGACAGTTCTATCTAAGGATCCAGAACATATTGACACCCAATGTGTATTGCTTATGTCCAACCTACTCCATAATCGTGTTCTGGTTTCTATCATTGCAAAAATTCCTGTTTCACAAAAATGAGGTGTTGAGAATGGAAGCAGGCTTTTCAGCACTCCTGTGGCAGACTCACGATATTCTGCCTTGACTTTAGTCCAAAGTTGTCTTAAACATACTTTTTTTTTGTTAATTTAAAGAGGAGAAGAAAGAAAAAAAAAACAGAAAGAGGATAGCAACAATACAGAATTCTGAAGGGGAAAGAAAAAAAAAGAAAAAAAAGAACAACAACCACAACAAAAAAACAAAAACAAAAACAAAAATACTAAGAAATCGCCACTTGATAAGTTACATACTGTCATCATTGGAAATAGTTGTTCAAGTTACAAAGTTAAAACATACAAAGTACACCTTGAAACGAGCCTGTTAATGGTTCTGTTCAACATTCTAACAAAACAGTAATATAGGCATCTATTTTACACACTTAAACACACATGCAGTTATATCCTTTAGAGCACTTTCTTTTCCTCTCTTTTTTACAGTAGCAATTACACATTTTGGGTTTTATTACTTCTACAGTTCTTATTACTTTTTACACTAGAGACACAATGTGATATTTATAAATATGATTCTTATTTATTTCACTAATGAGGATAGTCTCAAGTTGTCCCTATGAAGGCCTTAAGATCATCCTTTTTTATAGCTGAGTAATATTCCATTGTATAAAAATACCACATCTTTTTCATCTACTCTGCAGTTGATGGGCATCTTGGTTATTTCCAATATTTAGCTATTACAAATTGTGCTGCTATGAACATGGGTGCACATATATCACTGTGATATGAACTTTTCAGTTTCTCTGGGAAAATACCCAGGAGGGGAATAGCTGGGTTGAATGGAGCTTCCAGTCCTAGTCTTCTGAGAATTCTCCATACTGATTTCCACAGCGGTTGCACCAGTCTGCACTCCCACCAACAGTGGAACAGTGTTCCTTTTTCCCCACAGCCTTGCCAACATTTGTTATCAGTTGATTTCTTGATGGCAGCTATTCTTTCTGGTGTGAGATGATATCTCAATGTTGTTTTAATTTGCATTTCTCGAATGACCAGTGATGGTGAACATTTCTTCATGTATTTGTTTGCCATTTGTATATCTTCATCTGAGAACTGTGTTTAAACATACTTTTAAGATCACCATAGTTGTGATCTCAAGCAGTCGATCCTCTTCCAGCATGGGCGACCTGGCTTATTCACAAGAGGGCTGAGAGTTCATTCCTTGCCACTTCTGAGGTCTTTTGTGGTTAGGAGGTAGTGGACAAACTCTTTTGAAAGCTGAGACAGGTGATCATGCAGCAGCAGCGAAAAAGAAGGCCGTGGGTCAGTCTCTTTCAAAAACCCTACTGATGTTCGAAGCATATCAAAAATCACCTGAAACCTGAAAAGAAAGCCATCTAATCATGGCAGCCATTCTGTCCATGATATACCAACACAAAATGACCAATTTAGTTTTCCTACTACGTAATCATTCAAACACTTGAATGGTTCTGCAGCTGTGGTGTTGGTTGGCAACAAAAGTGCACATAACGTATTCTCATGCACATCTTTTTGAAAAATATATCCAATAAAAACAAGCATTGCTGCTTTCTTATCAACACTGTTAGACTCAGCAACCTATACCACCGTGATTTGTTAATCCTCTGTAATTGTGCCTCAATATTCTCTGCTATGTAGTCAATTCTTCTAGTTTTAATGCTAGCCAAAAAGGAACATGCACCACCTTTTGAACTGCAGCCTCTCCTAATAGTTCATTACAAATGTCTTCAGCAGCCAACTGGATCAATTCTGAACCAACAGTAAAGTGTTTATTAGCCTAAGCAGTGGGTCAGACACTAAGAATGATGCTATCAGTGCAGATATATTTGATAAAGTGATGGCTTTCAATAATTGGTTCTGTTCTTCATGTTCATGTGTTTTTTCCTTTTGAAAAACTCCAGACACTCATCTCTTAATTCAGGGTGCTTGGGCTCTAGATGACGAAGAAATTTTAAAGGTTTCAGGACTTTGTTGGGTACCTATTATGCAAAGCAGGATTGGGGAATGTGAATCACCTGTGGCAATGAGCCCATCATTTAAGTGAGATTGTTGGTGTTTTTTAAATGCAACTGTCTTTTTATTGGCAGTCTCAGATTCTTCTGCCATCTCATCATTGAGTTTTCCCCCCTTTTCAAAGAAGGTCTCTGATTTTTAATCATTTTGGCTAGGTTTCTCTTGTGAGCTTGCCAAAACTCTGACTGAAATAAGTGTGCAGTGCAGGAAAAAGGTGCAGATGAAAGTGGTAAATAAAATAATAGGCAGGCTGCACATGGACTAAAATAATTTTTGGATTTGCAATTCCTGCCATCAGGTGCAGTTATAAAATTGAAGTACACCAACTCACTTGTCACTAAACAGTCTTTTTTTTTTTAACAGTCTTTCACCAGATGCAGTTTAATTGTCACTTGCCTTTCACTGGCAGGCTTTTGATACGAGTCTGCAGGCAACTGATTTATTATGATCTCTGTGAACTCAAACCTCTCTGCTAATGTTAACCTGCATTTGCAGCCACTCTCCAGGGCTGGCATCACTGCCTCAGCTCCACCTCTGCTCACCAAGCATTACATTTTCATAGTGAGTGTGCAACTGTGATCCCGCACATGTACTGGTCACAGTAAGATTCCTTTCTTTGAGAATATAAGCCGTTACTGATCTGACAGGAGGCAAAGCTCAGGTGATAATGCAAGTGATGGAGAGTGACTGAAAATCCAGATAGATTTGCTTCCTCTCACTTCCTAGTGTGGCCTGGTTCCTAATAGGCCAGGGGGTGGTGCTGGTCTATGGCTTAGGGGTTGGAGACCCCTGGTTTACAAAGGAAGTATCATTTCCTACTTTAATATATTTGTATCAGTTAGGCATATGGTGCAAACAACAGAAAATCCAACCAACAGCAGCTTGAGCACTAGGTGTATATTTTATTAGCTGGCTGCCACCTATCTTTAGTCTTATTAGATGAGAATGAAGCCATTAATAGCACATATCTTTCCATTGCTTTCTGCAATTCTCAGCTTGCTGTCTTTTATCCTCATGCTGTTGCCTCATGGGCATGGACACACTCCAGCTTCAAATGGCCTGGTCTCTTTTTTAAGGCAAGAAATGGGGAAAAAACCTTTCCCAGAATCTGTCCAGCAGACTTTCTAAGTTTTTATTGGCCAGAAATAGTCATGTGGTTGCTCCTCACAACAAGACAGCCTGGGAAATTGGCTCCCTTAATCATGACCACCTCCTGGTCTTATTGCCAGTCTAATTTTAAAAAAAAATCAATGCTCTATTATCAGAGAAGAAGGCAATTAAGATTTTTAAAGGGTTAATAATAAACATATATGACATATCAGGGGGAAATGTCAGTGCATTTAAGACACAAAAAGATCCTGGGAGTGTTCAGTGTCACAAACAGAACTTTTTCTGAAAGAGGAAGGTGAGGGGACAGCAGAGAGCAGGGCTTCCCAATTACAGCAGAGAGTAGGCTTCTCCACCCACACAGGTGGAGACCAACGTGGCAGCTTCCCGCAGCTTAGATCCCCACTCTGTCCCGCTGTGGCCCTCCCTAGGGGCTCTCTCCATTAATAGATACATCATTACTCCTAGGGCTGTTTTCTGATATTGATTTGTGGGAACTAGAATGGATTGATTCTGCCTTAAGAGAGCAAGGGCAAACTCTCATCAGTTATTGGTCTTGCTGGCTAAACATCACTTCAATCTGCACAATTTTTGGACTGATCTCTGGTCTCAGATTGTACACAGGTGCTCCAGGAGCCAAGGGCAGGCAGGTGGTATCCACACGTTGGAGGGACAGGTGTATGCATGTGGCTGACTCTTTCAAAAGAGTGTGACTGGAGAAATGTAGGAAATAAACATAGACTCCCTGGCACAAACAGTGCCGTTGAAACTAAGAAACCATAAGCAGATCTGCTTTGATTACACAAAGGCACTGCGTAATGAGAGATCCAAATTGTGAGACTTTCGGTATCACCTATGATCTAGAAAGCTGGCACCAAGAACTCTGTTAAGAAAAGCTGCTTTCAGTAGACCAGCACCTTAGGAACCTTACCTTTCTTATTTAGCACTCTGGGAGGTACTCAACAAGTATTTCTGGAATGAATAATATTAGTCCTCAAGGGCAGTTATTGGGAATCCTGATCATTTCCCACAAGGCATTTCTTTTGCACAGGCTCTGAGCTGGGCCTTTCATTCTGAACAAATTATTTTAATCAGTACTGATATCATTCCTATGAATCAGGGAGGATCATCCCCACATTATACCTCTGGAACCTGAAGTTTAGAGAGCAAAAGCAGATTTCCCAGAACTTCACTGCACAGAACTCTGGCCCAGGTTTCCAGAGAACACTATGTTGGTCAGAGCCCTGATTCTACAGATCACAGCTGGTCCTTCACCCCCAGATTAGGAGTCCTGGCCAGACATCTAGATTTAGAGAAATAAACACAGTTGGTTTTTGCCTCCAAGTTGCTCAGTCTGGATGGCGGTTCAGATGTTGCCGTTTGGTAATCATCTGGTTGTTAGCAACAGAAATGCACTCAAGCTGCACTTTTTCTCCTTTTCTCCCCATTCACAGTCCAATACGGATGCCGTGACAGTGTCCTCTGTCCTCGCTCTATATCGCATCAGTCCCAGTGACCCCTGACTCTAACAACTACCTCTAAGCCCCAGTTGCAGACTGATGAGGACCGGACAGGCCCCATAATACTCAGCTTACTCTGGACCCACTAAGGTGAGACACACAGCAGGGTCACATCTGTTTATCTTCTCCCATGGGCCAGACTCCGTGCCAAGACACAGGGGAGTGGAGGGGTCCAATCTCGGGAAGGCACAGAGACCTGGATGCCAGAAGGAACTCCTCTATCTTGGACCATCACTCTGTGCTCTGTATGTTGACCTCATCCTCTCTCAACACAGACTCACTTTCTCCCTCCACATGACACAAGCAGACTGCTGATAGTGTTGCATCTTCTTGTTACTTCTACTACCACACAAGAATCGGTTGGCTAAGGTTCACTGTTAAAACACTGGGGAAATATTCTGATTGGCTAGTTCTGATCAGGTGACCACCCTGCTCCAATCAAAACTGTCTAGAGGGATAGTATCCTAAAAGTGCCCAGTTGCTCCTACAGAAGGAAGCGTGGCCAGGAAAACTAGTGGTCCCAGACAAAGCCACCAATGTATTGGTCCAAGCTGTGCGATGACAATCTGTTTGCTTGTTTCCTCTGCTATCCCTCACCCCTTCCAAAATGGTCCCAAACTCAGCAAATATGGCTGTTTCTTTTTTATTCTATCTTACTCTATAACCAGTGTCTCAATATTCTGATTCTGTCCTTTAAACCTTTCCCATGTCTTTTGCCATCCCAGAAACTTCTTCCCTCCCTCAATCTCTCCTTTCCTCTCCCCCCTCCCCTCCCCTTCTTACCTCTCTCCTTCCTTCCTTCCTTCCTTCCTTCCTTCCTTCTCTCCTCTGAGTGTTTGTGTGTATGTGTGGAGTAGGCAGATAACTGCTCTAACTTTATCCAGGCCTCCTATGAGGTTTAAACTCTACGCCCAATAATTTGGTTCTTCATATGCCAATATTCCAATTAAAGACTTCAAATAACCCTTTCTCTTTGAAGGAATTGGCTCTGGCAGACCAAAAGCATATTGTCTTTCAGACTATTTATCTGTGAAGGATTTTTTGGAGGGTGAGTTGGTATTAACTTTTTTTCGAGATTATTTTTAGAGCAGCTTTAGGTCCCTGGCAAAGTTGATCGGGAAACACAGAACTTCCCCCACCCGCACTATACAGTCTCTCCCACCAATATCAGCACGCCCCACTGGAGCTGTGCAATCTATTACCATTGATGAACTTACACTGACACATTTTTATCATCCAAAGCTCATAGTTTGCATGAGGGTTCACTCACTCTTGGTGTTGTACATTTTATAGGTTTGGACAAATATGTAATGACACATGTCCACTGCTATAATGTCATCCCAAGTAGTTTCACTGCCCTGAGAATTCTCTGGGCTTCACCTATTCATCCTTCCCTCCTATCTTCCCTCCAGCCCTGGAAACCACTGCTGTTTTACTGTCTCTGTGGCTTTGCCTTTTTCCAAATGTCATATGACTGAAAAACATACAGTGTGTAGTCTTTCCTATTTAGGTCTCCTACTTAGTTATATGCACTTAAGTTTCTTTTGTATCTTTTTTTTCATAGCTTTAAGCTCCTTTCTTTTTTAGTATTGAATAATCCATTCTGGGGTTAATGTTCTGTAGTTTATTTATCCATTTACCTTCTGAAGGACAACTGGTTGTTTCCAAATTTTGTCCATTATGAACAAAGCTTCTATAAATACCCATATATAGGTGTGTGTGTGTGTGTGTGTGTCCATAAGATTTCAGCTCCTTTGGGTAAGTAACAAGGAGAATAATTGCTGGGTTGCATGGTCAATTATGTTTAGTTTTTATGAAACAACAAAACAGTCTTCCAAGGTGGCTAAACCATTTGGCATTTTCACTTTAAGTGAATGAAAGTATACATCCTCGCCAGCACTTGGGGTTTTGAGTGTCTTGGATTATGACCATTCTAATAGCTGTGCAGCGGTATCTCATTGTTGTTTTAATTTGCATTTCTCTAATGATACATGATATAGGGTATCTTTTCGTTGTACTTATTTACCATGTTGCTATCTTCTTTGGTGAGGTGCCAGTTAAAGCCTTGGAGTCATTTGTTAATCAGTTTATTTGTTTTCCTATTTTGAATTTTAAGAGTTCTTTGAATGTTCTGCGGTACCGGGGATCAAACTCATACATAACCTTGCGCTTGTCAGGCAGGCACTTATGCCACTGAGATAAACCCCCAGCTCTTTGAATTTTTTTTTTTTTTTTTTGGTACCGGGGATTGAACTCAGGACCTCATGCTTGCCAGGCAGGTGCTTAAGCCACTAAGCTAAATCCCCAGCCCTGAATGTTTTGAATAACAGTCTTCAATCAGATATTTCTTTTGGAAATATTTTTCCCAGTTTATGGTTTGTCTTCTCATCCTCTTGATGCTTTACATTTTAGTAGTGAGATCTGAAAACTCAAAGGAAAAAACTAACCATTTGCTCTGCTTTGTGTTTTTGCTTTAGTTTTATATTGTTTCTTCCCTAAGGCACTAAACCTAAATTTTAAAGTGGAAAAGGGCGCAGGCCAAGGTGCTAGAAGAAATTTCCAAGAGAAAATATGTTGGGTAATCTGCTGAAATATTTATCAATGACACAGGTATTATAGTATAGTGAGAAGTAATTTGCCAAGGATATCAATACATAAAGTCAGAGTGCTGTGGGAGAAGTGAGAATAGAAATATTTATTTTTCCAGGAAGAAGGTTCTGGGAAAGGATGTATAAAGTGGTCCTTGAGAAATCAAGGGTACCTTGCAGGCCGGCCAAGGAGGACCACCACACATATTTGCAGCTCAGAGGAAGTGTGAGAAGCTTGAGAGGTGACCAGTGCCAGCTGGAAGGATCCACTGTCTTTTGCTAAGGGGCACTGGGAACCACTTTTCATATAATCTCATAAAAATGCTGATGATTCCCACATGTATGTCCCTAGCCTGGTCCTCTTTGGTGAACTCCATGCGCTTCTATGCAATGATTCATCTAGTGGGCATCCCGGATGTAACACACCCATAGTTCCGCTCCTCGTCATCCCTTCTGAGCCCTCTGTCCCCTCAGTCTTGCCCAGCTCACATACTGGAAACTCCATTTCCCAGTTGTTTAGCCATGAACCCATGTATCGGCTTTGCCTTCTCCTTCTCTCTTATACCTCACACCCAAATACATCAGCCTTGAGGCTCGGGGCGGAAAGAGCTCCCTCTGCTGAAGGCACAGTTCATTTTTAGCGCTGAAGAAGAGGACCAGGTGGGTGTCATTTGAGGGAGAAATACAAACTGGCCAGGCAGAGACCAGTAAGGTTCAGGCTCTGGAAGGGGGTGATCCGGGCAGAAATAACATGTGCGAAAGGCACAAAAACACAAGCAAGTGGTCTTGCGTGGAGATGTCTGGAGGCTCAGTCTGGCTGGATGGTAGGAGCTGCAGGGGCGGGGTGAGGTCAGGCTGCAGGAGCAGGTGGAGTCTGGTTGGCGCCTGCAGGTCCTGACAGTTCCCTTGCTCTGCAGCTCACCATGCTGCACCCTCATAAGCTGTCACGAGTCCCCACCGTGCGTCCCTGCTCTTCCTGCGTTCGCCCAGTCTTGTACCCAGTGCCTGTGTGGCCACCCTTGGCTGTCAGCCAAGTTCCTCTGTGTTCAGCTTTGGACCTTGGTTCCTGTTGTTCTCTCAGCTCTAATTTCCAAGCACCTATGCACAGGCCAGTGCTTGTCAGTGAGACAGGAAACGCAAACAGGGAAATGAGAAAAATAAAGGCACTGCAGTGTTACACAAGCAGAAACCCATTTCTGTCTGCATGTTACTGCAACGCGGGAAAATGGCTGACGTTTTGCATGTGAGCGGGATGCCAGAATCTGGAATGCTCTGGCCTAAGAAATCAAAGCTAAATGATATGCACAAAATTCACATCGAGGGGTACTGTTGTTGGGGTGTAGTCTATCCCCGCCAGAACTCATGTTGCAATTTAATTTCCATCGTGATGGCATTGGGAGTTGGGGCCTTAAACAATGGTCAGGCCATTAAGAGAGACTGATGCTACTCTATGGGATTAGGCTCATTGTTTCAGGAGTAAGTGAGCTCTTGTGCTCAGCAGACCAGATTAGCTTCAGTGGGAATGGGCTTTTGTAAAAGTAGGGTGTCCCTTGTATCTCACCTTTTTTATGTGTCCTCCTTTTGCCCATCCATGGTCCACTATGAATTGAAAGAGCAAGAGACCCTTGCTAGTGTTATGCTCTTGAACATCCCAGCTTGTAAATCATGGGCCAAAAATAAATTTCTTTCCTTATAAATTACCCAGTCTCGTATATTTTGTTGTAGAAACAGGAAAAAAAAAAAAAAAGAAGAAGATGCTCGTATATTTTGTTGTAGAAACAGGAAAAAAAAAAAAGATAGTACCCTAAGGGAAAAAGTTCCTCATACAGGTAAGCAATTATTAAAATAAGAGGCCTTTAGGATTTCTAATTGGGAAGGGATATGATGTGAATATTAAGATACCACAGTAAAAGCAGACAAACCTATTTTAAATGTGATTCCCACGTTGACAATTTTGTAGGTGATTCTTTGGATGAAGGGTGGTGACTTGCCATTAAATAGCTTTTTACATGGAGACCTCCTTGTAGTTCTGTGGTGAGTCACAGAGCCAATTCTTATCTGCTGGTGATAAAAGACTCTCAGGGGTAGCTCCATGAAGCCAACAAAATATAGTACCCATGCCTTCCTGCCTATCTATCTATCTTCTATGTTAAAAATGCCAAAAAATAAAAAATAAAAAAATTTTTTTAAAATGCCAGAAAGAAACCTTAGATCCCAGTGGAAGTAAGTTTCAAACTGCCCTACAGACAACCCAGGGCACACAGGTGGTGCAGGCAAACAGGCCCTGCTCAGCGTGAGTTCACAAACAAAAATGACAAAGCCATTAAGAGAAAGACCCAGTGGGTACAACCACAGGGACCACCTGTCCCCAGCACCTGGAGATAAAACAACACCCTGAAAGAGCTCTGCACCTGAGCCTGTCTAGTGAGATGGAGGAGAGAGAAAACAAGGCAGGGATAGGAGAGAAGAAAAAAGAATAGGTTGGTGTGTGGTAGCATATGACCAGCTGCAGCTCCAGATGTTCCCGGGGGGAAGGATGGCAAGAGGATGAGAAAATAAAGAAGAGACAAAGGGGTCAGGTGGGGCCCTTGCTCTCCTCATGGGAGAGACAGACCTGCTCAGCCACTGCAGCACAATTATTTATAACCTGCACAGAAGAATGTCAATTCCAACTCTATTGCCTAGCAACTTGTTTGCCTGGCTGGCCTGGGCCCCTTGCCTTGTTGGTGCTGGAGCAGCTTGTTTATGTGGCTTGTTTTGAGCTCTCTGTGTTTTCAGGGCTGGTCTTGCTTTAGCCCCACCCATATGATCAGTCTTCACCTTCAACAGCTCCCTACATGGTAGAGCCAGGACTCACACCCTAGACCTGAGCTAAGCCGGCCCAAAGCTGAGCTAGGTTTGTGTGTGAGGGACAGAGCCTCTGTTCTGAGCAGATTGGCTGGTTTAATTCTTGTGGGATTTGGGTTCCCCCAGAAAGTTGCTATGGTTTTCTGAAAAGAATAGGTCAATATAATAAACCCCATTTATTCCAGAGGGGATGGGTGTGGTGGAGAAAGGAAGGGCTACTTATTGCCCTTGTGAGTTTTACCCAGGATTTGGACATAGATTCCATGTCAAAGCACAGGCAGTATTTTATCATTTCATCCATCCATCCACTCATCCATTCATTTTTCAAAAAAGCAGTATCCATGGACTCCTGGGAATAACCAGACAGGCCTCTATATGAATCCTGGCTGCTATAACCTGGCCAAGTGACTGTCTCTTTGGGGGTTTGATTCTTCAAGTCGTAAATGGGGATAATGACCCTTTCCCCATGCAGGCTAATAGGAGCCACAGAGCAGAGTCTTGTGAAACACAAACCAATGCAGGCTTGGCAGGGAGGGTCACGCCCACCTCTGGGTGCATAGATTTTATTCTGGCCACAGGACATGGGTGGAGAGCAGGAAAGAGCTCAGAGCAAGAGGGGCCCAAGTGGGCCCTGGCACTGAGACAAAGAGGCTGCTTCATGAAGTCTCACCCCCCAGGCTGCCGCTTCCTCCCCTGCCGCCCCCACTGCGGATTCCACTCTGCCCCATTGTTTAGCTTCTCTATCTGCTTTTGTGCCAGTGTTCAAGGGGCCAGCATGTCACAGAATTTGCCCTGGAGCCAGCCCAGCTTCCGCACTGTCCCTTGCTGCCTATGCCCGCATATGTGGAACCTGCTGTGCCTCTGCTTCTGCAGGCACCATTTCCTTTCATCTCAGATTAATAAGCTCCCTTCCACTCCCTGCACATCCTGGCTTCCAGCCACAAGCCCACAGACAGCCACCTAGAGGGACACAGACAGACGCACACGAGCCCCCGCTTCCCAGGACCCAGAGGCGGCAGATCCCACTCTCACTGGCCCCACTCTCCAGACCTGTGATGCCTGGGATTCCAGATCAGCTCATGGACACACCCTTTGCCCCTCAGGTGACCCCAGGTCTCACCAAGAAGGGCAGGAAAAGATCGAGTAGCTCTAGCAACAGACACTCCCCAGGACAGTGCCCCTGAAGACCCAGACATTTGGACATGTGCAGAGCTTGACTTGGAAACACACTTATGCAGTCATGGGGTCAGTGGGACCCACAGAGATATCACATAGCCACAGACCCTATTATGAGCTGGATTATGTCCCTGCAAATCCATGTATTGAAGTCCCAACCCCCACTAC